>JACGDI010004854.1:824500-927938 GCA_014898725.1 Jacaranda copaia | reverse complement strand
CCCCCCCCCACAAATATTACCAGACAAACAACTTCATTTTCAAACTATTTTTCTTATTTTTCCCAAAATAAATATAAATGATTGGCATTTTCCTAATTTTTTCTTTTAAAAACTTGTTCTTTCAAAATATTTTCTAAACAATGATCACAACATAACCCAACAGAACCTAGATATTTTGATAAATTTTCATTGCCATGTACATCTTTTTTCATATTCTATCGGTTGGCTCTGTTTGCCATTCTGTTAAATTACTGTGGCCATTGGTTTTCAATGATATAGTAATATTATATTAATGAAATACTACTGTTTATATTTTAAAAGTATATGTCAAAACTAAAATTCATTTGGTTATAATAGCTTTTAAAGAATGATCTGAATAAGTTTATTAATATTAATTATATTATTTATGCTTCTTTCATGCAAGTGGGCCTTCAATCTGCCGTAACAGTCCGATCATATTTAATATTTGCGTAGTCAAAACACCCATGACATTACCGTTTTCTTCTTGTAAATGAAATAGGCTAATGCATACATGGCAATTGGCAAACTAGAACATAGAGCATTTGTTTTTGCATGAGGATAGTTAGCACCCTGCCGCTTCTCAAATCCCACTCGAATAATTTATTAAAGGGGATTCTATTTAAAAATATCTAATTCAATATTCACTTTGAGATTTAGTTTCCACCTATTCATTTTTTTATTTTGAACTCCCCATGTGAAATTTCTGTTTTAACTTCACTCCCCAGTCTTATGAAATAACGAAAATTATCTTATTTTAATGATTTTTTTCCTTTATTCCTAAACCCTAATGCCCCTAGCAACTCCTCTCTCTCTCTCTCTCTCTCTCTCTCTCTCTCTCTCTCTCTCTCTCTCTCTCTCTCTCTCTCTCTCTCTCTCTCTCTCTTTTCAATTTTCTAGTATTGGCTACAACATATTAATAGAAAGCAAGCCTCGTTGTCTCATAGTAAAGAAGTATTGTAATCTTCTATAAGCAACAATTATTTTAACTTTTTTCGCTTGAAAATGTTGGGTAGTAGGAAAGAACCTCAAATTCAACGGACTTGAATGCTATGTCGTGTCCATTTTTGAGAACATGATTCTAATGGGAGTGTATTTCCATCTAAAGAAAAAATGGTTTGAAAATTTCCCTCAATTCCACATAGTCTAGCACCTTGCTCCCTATAAGAAAATGTATGTGAATTTGAATGCTGACAAGTGTGTGTTCAATATGATTTGCTTGTATTTATACTTAAAGATGACCTTAGTTGGTATGATGGTTGTCCAAAAATGATGAACCTAGTGAGCAGGGAAAACAAAGTAGCTATACAAGCAGGTAAATGCTTCATATCTTTAATTTCATATTACATTTATTGTTTAACATACTTTCATTGTCCTGGTTTGTACCTCTTTGCATTATTAGTTATATGTGGTTGTCTTATAGAATACTTTTTCGTATATGTTTTAGTACTTAGGTCTTCTTTGTTAAATACTAAATTTGTTCATTTCAGTACTTGTGCTTTTCTTTATTGAATACCAGATATGTGTGTTTTGGTACTTAGGCCTTCTATATTAAATACTAAACTTGTTCATTTCAATACTTCACTCATCTATGCTGAGTATTAAATTTTATGATTATCTAGTGCTTGCTCTTTTATGTAAAATACTTATTTTGTTCATTTCACTACTTACCTTTTCTATGTCTTCACTACTTAGTTCTTTCAACATTAAATATTGGATTCAGTCATTCAGTACTTATCTTCTCCATGTTAACCACTCAAATTATATACTTCAGTACTTAGTTCTTTTATATTAAATACTTATATTATTTACTTAAGTACTTAGTTATCTTATGTTGAATATTGAAATTGCATAGTTGAGTACTTACACACTGATCTTGCAGCATTTTATTGACAATTATTATATATTTGACTATGTTATTTCTTTGCAATAAACACCCCTTTATGAATGAAATAGAGAAGGATATTCCCTCCACAAGTGAATCACAATATGATTTTTCATTACAAAGGAATTCAATTGATGCTTGGAGTTATTGTATCCATGGAAAGGGGCAAATGTTCTAGGATACTAAAGAGTTTAGAATTAAACTTAAAAGCTATATTGTTGCTAGTATAAGGTCTTTCATATATAAGAAAAATGATTCCAAAAAGATTATAGCAATTTTTAGTGATAACAATTGCAAATGGAGAATATATGTCTCAAGGCATGAAGCTGACAAACTCTTTGGTATTCAAAAATGCAATCAAGAACATACATATAATAAAGGTAGTTGTAAGACAAGGTGACATTCTAGAGCTAATTCTCCTTGAGTTGCTAACATAGTGAAAGAACAATTGAGAGAAAAGCCTTACCATCGACCTATCAACCTGATGAAAGATATTCATAGAGAATTTGGCATAGAAATTACATACCATAGAGCATGGTTGGGTAAGAAAATAGCTATATATGATATTCACATGGTAGACAAGGGATCTTTTGATAAATTATTACAGTATTGTATGATGAAAATAAATCTTAAAAAGGTTATAGATTATGAGATTAACCTTGTGACTTTAAAATATTAGCAATTATTTATCTGTTTCACAACTTGTTTGGTTAGCTTTCTTAGTAGATACAGACCACTAACTTTCTTGAATGGCACTCACATTAAGAATAAGTATAAAGGATTCTTACTTAGTGCTGTCACCAAGGATCCTAATGATCATCTATTTATGTAAACATGTGAAGTTGTTAATGCTAAAATTGAGATTAATTGGGAAAGGTTCTACTTGAAGTTGAGGAGCATTTTAGATTCTCACCATAGTACAGGTTTCAAAAGGTTCACTTTTTTCTCTAACATACTGGGCTTCTTAAAACCATCGCCATGGTATTTTCTAGTATCCATCATGTGTACTATTTGAGACACAAGGTGCACAACTTCAAAAAGTAAGTAAGAGTTTTTTGTACTTTATTGAAAACTTGTTTTGATCTAAATCAATGTTCAAGTAATAGTTCAAGAAATCTAATGATCACATAATTTCAATTTCAAGTACTGAGAAAGTATCCTCTTCACAAGAAGAAACATTAGGCATCTATTTATTAAGATAGTGCCCCACAGCCAATTAGATTAGCATGCAATACTATTTCATTTGTAACACAATATTAATTGAATGATATTCCTATTAAATGGCCATCTTCTGCTTGTGCTTATTATACTTCACTTGTATTTGGTTAAAGCCTTTAAGTCATACAAGACTATGGGACTTGGTCATGCATATGATGGTGATCATGAGCAAATCATATGTGATATGGGAGTATGTTGTAGGTGCTTGTTAAAGAACAAAGTATTGGAGACCAGCCTGGAGAATCTACTAGATAGCCATAGTGCCAAGTCGATAATGGCTAGTTCTCCTGATTATGCTATGCATATAATTAATCCTTTAACTTAAGGATCCATTGTAACCATATGTTTAGGTCCTCATGCTTTGACTCCACTTTGGCCACTTAGCGGGCATTTTGGCAGTGATTAGGCATGAGCTACTTAGACATAGAGATTTATGAGATCCAAGATGGGATTTGATTCTTCACCTTTTGTGAAAGGTGAATGCATCTCTTATGCGATCTATGATAATTGATTCCTAAGAGTCCTTGACCAAGGTAGTGTGATAATTTGGTAAAAGGGTTTTCCAAAGATGAGGCCACAAATCAAAATCAAACATTAAGAATAGATGCATAGTATTGAGGCTATTAAAGAGCTAATAAATATTTTGCCCTAGACCTCTTTTATGGAGATAGGAGACAGAAGAACTGTATTTGTATGGTATGTGTAGAGCTAGAATGGTTCACTAAAATCATTATTCAGCCAATTGTTAGGCTCCATAGGCTTGAGGTTGGACATTGAACATAGTGATTGGGTACTCTTCAATTAATAGAAATTAATTGAATTTAGTAGGTTAGTTAAAAGGAATTTAACTAATGTGAATATATGATATTCTAAAGTCACAAAGGTTTTTAGCCCATGTCTAATGAGCGGTAAAACCTAATGGATCACACATAAAAGCCAACTGACAATCCTAAAATTGAGGAGAATTTTCTAAGGGTTAGAAGAATTCCTAGATGGCTGAAAATTGAGGGAATTAGTTGATGCAATTTTTAGTCATCTCGGCTTGATTGATTTACTTGTTAAATTGATCAAATTAATTTAGAGAGTTAAATGAACATCAATTAAATTAAGTGTTAATTTAATTTGGTTCCATGTGACTATCAATTAGTCAAATTAACTTAAAGAGTTAAGTTAGACATTTGATAAGATGAAATATATATTTCAAATGAAATTCAAATTCACACTAATTAACATGCAACTTGCAAGATGCTTGCAAGTTGGCATACTTAGGTGGCACCCCTACTTTGAGGAAGGTGTGATGCTACCTTGGCACACATTATCCTCCACTATATATAGATATATAGAAGAGGTAGATAAGGCTAAGATATTCGCACATTTTGTGCATCTAAAAGTTAGATCCAAAATTCCCTCCAAAAGTGATTCTCTCATGTTTTGAGGCTTAACTCTCTTCTTCACCTGTCTCACCATTTTTGGCTTTAAACCAAGCTCTATTTCTATTTAGTTTTCCTAGCCGAATTAAGGAGAAAATGATTATCCATTAGTGTGTGGACTTTGGCATTAGAGGCTGGACGATTTCAAATTGCTTACTTTGGTGATCCTTTATTCCAGCAGTATGTTTCTAAATTCTGCTTGAAATCTTTCTGAAATATTTTGGTGATGAAATTTTAAATGGATATTCTCCATTGAGTTGTAAAAATTTTGGTCCAAATTTAGCTTGAATTCGAGGTCATTTGCCCAATCAAAAGTTGATAACTCCTTGCTATATTAGGAGTAGTCTGCTTTTGGGGAAAAAAGCACTACTTCAAGTTTTGGTTAGATTTTGCTTAAAAGGTAACAATCTGACCTTAATACATTATATTGGCATGATTTAGATACCTAGATTGGTCTAATCTAAGTTAGATTTCAATTTTTAAATATATTAAATTGGATTCTTAACATTACACCTCTTTTAAGTGGTATCGGTGCCTAATTTCATGCTACATTTTGGATATCCTTTTTGATTGATTCATGTGATGAATTGATCTAGATCTTCAAAAACTTGATCTAAATCATATATTAGAGTGTTTGGATAATGATGCTTGTGGCTCCTTTGATGATGAATAGATATTATGCCATTATGTATTTTGAGTGTTAATTCGTATGTTAGTGTAATTTGATTCATGATTAGCTAATGTTACATATTGATTTAGCATTGGATTATATTATATGTTGATATAGCATGCTTTATTTTACCTTAAGTTGCTTTGGTCATTTTTGGATCCAATTGGATTAGATATAATTGGAGACTTTTATAGAATGTGATTCTCACTTTAATTTGATTTTGGAAGCATGTTTGAGCTCTTGTTTTTCTCAAATTTAAAAACTGTTTTAGATCTAAAATTGCATCCATTTTGTGTGGAAATGATATTTAGGATTTGTTCTAAAAGTTTGGTGCACAAAAAGGTTGAGCAAAAAAGAGCTAAATTTGCCAAGACCAAGTGACAGAGCACTCCGCCTAGCTTGGCCGGGCGCTGGTCGGCAACAGTGCACCATATGCACACCTGCTACATAATAGTGTGCCTACTAAGGCTAGGAAGTGGCATGGTCTTAGTCTAGGCAGTTTTTTATCTTAATTTTGGCTCTTTTTTTATGACCAAAAGTGTATTGTTTCATACATAATAGATGGACAAATATTGTGCAAGTTCTCAAAACTATGTTTGACATTTTAATGCTTTCTTAAATCTTGTTAAAGTTAATCTCCAATTGTGGCAAAAATAGGATGCATAAATGTTATGCTTGTTTTTGCTTGACTAATTAATTGTTTATATTATAAGCATTTAATTATTGGAATTAAATATCAATTCTTAATTTGTTTATTATTTATTTAAGTGTTGAATGAATGATGAATGAATGGGGATGAATGAATGGGAATGATTATGAGTCTTTAGCATTGATTTTATTTATTTCAATTACTAAAATGGGTTGCATTAAATGGGCCTGCATGTATCTTGTTTTATCTTGTAAAGTTGTAAGAGCAGAATCACTAGGAGCGAAGTTTTTTTTCTCTTATACAAATTGCAAGGAGCAAAAAGATTCATGGAGGCTTGAGTACCAATGAATGTATGGGGATACACTCATATAATAGCTTAGTTTAATCAACCTACCTAAAATCAACCGAGTGATATACTTATAGCTCTAGTGCATCATTTGGTTAGGCGCATAGTTATCCCACCCTAGAAGCATGTTAGGCGTATTTATTTATTTATGCTTTTCATATCTTATTAATGTATGTAATGTATAGATTAAGATATAGAAAACCTAAATAAGAAGATAAAATTGGTGAGATCTTGGCAAGCAAGTTTGAAATCCCTTACTTAGAATGTATAAGTATTTTTAAATATTAAGTCAAAATGGATATAAATTAAAAAACAATTTAATTAATTCATACCTTTTACCAATAGTGTATGCCATGACAATGTTACCAAATTTTTGTGATGGCACTCAGTCATGGGGGTCACACTTAGGAGAAAAATTGCGAGCATATACTTACCATGCGATGCACCTGTGATTTGAGGCTTCCCACACATTGGCACTCAGTCACAGGGGATGTTGTGAAGTGGTCTTAAATCAAAGTTTGATTGGTAGGTTTGATTAACACTTAGCAGTATAAATGTCACATGAATCATAAGTTTACATAAAAAGTAAGGCAAAACATATCAAGAGTTGTATATGATGCAATTAGCAAGTGTTGCTTATCTTTAGGTTGTTTATGGAAGGCACTTAGTCATAAGGGTCTACTTACAAGTCTTTGGAGTCTTGATTCTCACTAGGAAATGTGATTTCACAAATTCTTCTAAGAGGTAAAGGATTTGATAAAATAGTGGGAGAAAAATATACTTGAATGACCATAGACATGTTTTCAAAATATCAATATTCAATCACATGCTTATATTCTCTTTTATTACCTTTTTTAGGTTTGCGAAATCTTCAAAACTCAAAATAGCTAAGAATCCACTCACAATAATTTTGGAAATTGGTAAACTAATTGGTTGAAAAACCTCAAAATAGTGTTTGATTCCGAAAAGAGGAATTATGTACTTGGATCAAAGTCTGCTGGAAACTATCAGCGATGACACCACCAATGAGGCTAATGAATTGTTCATGAAGTTTATGAATGATGATCTACAAACAAGATGTCTCATGATGGCAACTATGTTTAATGAGTTGCAAAAGTCTCATGAGCATATGAAACCAACAAATGAGATATGCACATACCTATAAGAGTTCTATAGTGTCCAAACTAGACACAAATGGTTTGCTTTGTCTAGAGAGCTCTTTAGAAATATAATGACTGAGGGTAAGAACATTCATGATCACGGGCTTAAAATAATTGAACTCATTAAAAAACTAGAATAATTAGATATGATCATAGACAATGACTTTTATGTGGATTTGATCCTATAGTCATTGCCAAGTTCATTCAACCAATTTGTTATGAACTTTAATATGTCCAAGAATAAGGTTATGATTAATGAATTGGTGAACATGATGGTTACTGTCACGGCAACTCTGAAAAAGAAAAAGCATCTTTTACTTGCATCCTTCTCCAAGTCCAAAGGCCCTCATGGTCTTAGGAAAAGGGGTAAGAAGAAGAAAAGTTCTTCATCGAAAGGGAAGGAACCTTTGAAAGGTTCAAGGGGAGTTATGAAGAAGAAAAAGGGTAAAATTGATGCTGCATGTTTCCATTATAGCATAAAAGGGCATTGGAGAATAAATTGCAAAGCTTATCATACAACACTTGAGAAAGGTATGTACATGCTTGAAGTGCATTTAACGACTAATTCTTTCTCATAAATATTTAATATTACTTGTGGTTCTCACTTTTCTAATTCGTTATAGGGTTTGAAAAGAAGAAAAAGTCTTAATGAAGGGGATATGATTCTCCACCTTAGAAATAGAGCAAGAGTTGCTGGCTTGGTCCAAGGTGTATTCAAGTTAGACTTGGGTGATTCAATGATTGTACTTGATCCTTGTTTCTATGTACCACATCTTATGAAGAATATAATTTCAATTCCCACATTGGATAATGAAAGATATGATTTTTCTATATCTAATGGAAAATTAAAGTCATTAAAAAATGGTTCTTTAATGGCTCAAGGTACATTGAATAATAGATTATACATATTACATTCTCAAAAACCATTAATGCACACTCAATCAAGTAGAAAAAAATTAGATATCTAAGAAGATGACATCTGATGACACACAAGACTTTAACATATCTCTAAAACTTGGATGAATAAGTTAGAAGCCCTTAAAGTACTAAATATTAGTGGCATTGAGGAACTGCCAACTTGTGAGTCGCGTTTGAAGGGAAAAATGACTAAAGCTTCTTTTGTAGGACAATCAGAGTGAAACACAAGCCCTTCGGATTTGATCAATACAGATGTGTGCGGAGTACTGAGAGTTAGTGCATGAGGAGCCGATTCTTACTTCATCATCTTCACTAATGATCACACTTAGCTCAGACATAGGTATTTTATGAAGTACAAGTTCGAAGCCTTTAAAAGGTTGAAAGTGTATATGTGTGAAGTAGAAAAGCAAAAAGGATTTAGTATTAAAACTTTTTGATTAAATTGAAGAGGAAAATACTTAAGTGTTTAATTCTTAGATTATCTAGAAGAGAATGAGATTTTCTTTCAATGGACTTCACCCGACATACGCTAACTTAATAGAGTAGCCGAGAGGAGAAATCATACCTTGTTAGACATGGTATGTTCCATGATGAGCTCATATGACGTGCTTATCTCCTTTTGGGGATGTACCTTAGAAACGGCTGCAAGGCTACTAAATATAATACCCTCAAAGGTCATGCTAAAAGACTCCACAAAAGATGTGGTATGTCAAAGCACCCTTTTACCATTATTTAAAGGTTTGGGGGTCTCCCACATACGTGAAGATGTTAGTGGGAGACAAATTGGATAGTTGATCCTCCTTGTGCAAGTTTGTGAAATACCCTAAAGAGTCTATAGGTTATTATTTCTATGATCCCTCAGAACAAAAGGTGTTTATTTTGAGTCACACCAATTTTTGGAAGAGAAATTTCTATTAGATAGAAAAGGCATTATTGTTAAACTTGATAAAGTTCAAGATGATCAACAAATCCTACAAGTGGCGGAAATAAGTAGTGAGCCTTACACACAATCTCTACATAGGTCAGACTGAATAAACCTAAAAGTTTAGATTTCTTCATGAAACTAGCAAATCAAATATAGATTTGAAGAAATACAAGAAAACTATGTTGGATATACACTCAGGATATTAGCTTGAAGCCATGATATTCAGAATGGACACCCTGCACTCCAACAAAGTATGGACTTTATCTACCAAAGGGAATTTTTCCTATTGATTACAAATAGATCTATAAGTGATAGCTAAGAGTCAATGGAGAGGTTACGACCTTTAACATATGACTAGTAGCAAAAGGTTATACTCAAACACTTGGTATTGATTTTGAGGAAATGTTTTCACTAGTTGCAATGCCTATGTCAAATTGGATTCTACTTGCCATAGCTGCATATTATGACTATGAGATATGACAAATGGATGTGAAAACTATTTTCCTTAATGGCAACATTGAAGAAGAAATTTATATCGAGTAACCATAAGGTTTTACATCTAAGAAGAGTTAGCCAAAGGTTTGCAAACTTCAGAGATCTATTTATGGACTCAAGGAAGCATCCCAAAGTTTGAACATACATTTTGATAATGCAGTCAAATCATTTTACTTTATCAAAAATGTGTATGAACCTTATGTGTATAAGAAGGAAAGTGGAAATAGTACACAATTTATTGTGCTTTATTTGGATGACATCCTTCTCATTGAAAATGAGATAGGTATGTTAGAGTGTACAAAAATATGGTTGTCTACTCAATTCTCCATGAAGGATTTAGGAGAAACATCCTACGTATTAGGAATATATATCTATAAGGATAGATTGAAGAAGATACTGATGCTATCCCAAACTATGTATATTGACAAAATACTAAAGCGATTTACTATAGAAAAATCTAAGAAAAGATTTCTTCCCATAGGACATGAAATTTGTTTCTCTAAGTCTATGGCCTTGAAGACTGAGATGGAGAGACAAAAGATGTCCTAGATACCCTATGCATTCGCCATATAGAGCATAATGTATGCAGTTTAATGGACAAGACCAGATATGGCACATGCTCTAAATGTTACGAGCAGATTCCAATCCAATCCTAATAAGAGTCATTGGATGGTCATAAAAATTGATCCTCAAGTACTTAAAAAGGACTGAGAAATATTGTTTAGTACACGACATTGGAGAATTGAAACTTAAGGAGTTTTTAGATTCATGTTTTTAGTTTGAAGTAGATGACCTAAAATCCACTTTTGGATTATATTTTATCTCAATAGCGGTGTGATAAGTTAGAAGAGTTCTAAACAAGGTACCATGGCCAACTCAACTACTAAGGCAAAATATATAGCTACTTTAGAAGTTGCAAAGGAAGGTGTTTAGATCAAAAACCGCATCCAAAAGTTGAATATAATGCATGGTATGTCTGAGCCTGTAGTTATCTTTTGTGACAATAATGGTGCAGTTGCACAAGCTAAGTAGTTAAAATCTCATTAGTGATCCAAGTACATTTTGTGATGATAGCAATTGATTTGGGAGATCAAAGATAGAGATGACATTCAAGTGGAAAGAGTTACTTTATAAGAGAATATAATAGATCCATTAACTAAACCCCTATCGTAAAAGGTTTTTGAAGGACATCTTATGAAGATGGGTTTGGGCAATTAGCTTTAGGGCAAGTGGAACATTGTTGGAATAGTGCCCTGCAAGCCAATCTTATTGACATGTAAACTATTTTTCTTATTATACAATCTTGATTAAATGATATTTTTCATAAATGCCCATCTTCATCTTATATTTTTATTACTTCACTGGCACATGATTGAAGCCCTTAGATCACACAAGATTATGGGGCTTGGTCATGCTCTGAGTGGTGATTATGGAATAAGTTTTACACGATCGTGATCTTAAATATCTTAAGTCATAGAATCCTATGAGATAAGGTATCTAAAATTTGGATAGATTTTTACTAATCTTGCATAATCCAAGGATTAGATGTCGCTCCATTGCAAGAGCAAATCATATGTGATATGGATGTATGTTAGTGGGTATTTGTTAGACAACATGGTAAGAAAAATTCGCTTGGAGAATCCACTAGAAATCCATAGTGGCAAGTCGGTAGTGACTAGTTCTCCAGCTTATGTTAATGCATATAATTAGTCCTCTAACATGAGGATCCATTGTAACTTTATGCTTTGGTTTTCATGCTTTGACTCCACTTCAACCACTTACTAGCATTCTAGTGGTGATTGAGCATAAGCTACTTAGATATGAAGATTTACAAAATTAAAGATGGGATCTAACTCTTTATCTTTTTAAATGGTGAGTGCATCTCCTATGCATTCTATGATGATTGTTTCCTAGGAGTCCTTGGCCAAGGCAGTATGATAATTTGAAAAAAAGGTTTTTCAAAGGTGAGGTCACAAACTAGAATCGAACATTAAGAATAGATACACAGTATTGAGGCTATTAGAGAGCCGACAAATATCTTATTCTAAGCTTCTTTTATGGAGATAGAAGATAAAAGGACCATATCTGCATGGTACAGATAAAGCTAGAATGGTTCACCAAAAGTATCATTCGACCAATTGTTGGGCTCCACGGGCTTGAGGATGGACATCGACCATGGAGACTTGATACTCTTCAATTAAGAGAGATTAATTAAATTGAGTTAGTTAGTTTAAAGGAGTTTAAATTAATGTGAATATACGATATTCTAAAGTCACAAAGGTTGTAAGCCCATGTCTAATAGGCAGTAGAACCTTATGGTTCACACACAAAAGCCATTTAGCAATCCTAAAATTTGAGGGAAATTTTCTAAGGTTAGAAGAATTGCTAGGTGGCCAAAAATTAAGGGAATTGGTTGACACAAATTTTAGTTATCTCGACTTGATCAATTTAATTGTTAAATCGGCCTAATTAATTTAAGGAGTTAAATTATGACCAATTAAATTAAGTGTTAATTTAATTTGGTGCCATATGACTATCAATTGGTCAAGTTAACTTAAGGTGTTAAGTTAACAAATCTAGCTTAAAGAGTTAAGCTAGTTGACTTACTAGTTAAGTTAAAGTTTAATTTAATTAAAATGGAGAATTGATTTTGGAAGGATAATTCAAATTAAATGTTCATTTGGAGTGGAATTAGAATTTATTTGGTAGACATTTCATAAGATGAAATACAAATTTCAAATGAAATTCAAATTCACACTAATTTACATGCAACTTGCAAGATGCTTGCAAGTTGGCATGCTGAGGTGGCACATATTGGAATTGCTGGAACAGTGCCCTACAAGTCAATTAAATTGGCCTTGTAAACTATTTTCTTGTAAGATAATTTTGATTTGAATAATATTCATTATATAGCGATCTTCATCTTATGCTCTTTATTTACTTCACTTGTATTTGGATAAAGTCCTTATATAACACAAGACTACAGGACTTGTTCATGCATTGGATGGTGATCATGGAATAAGTCTCACATGGTCGTGATCTTAAATCTTTCAAGTCATAAAATCTTATGAGATGAGGCATCTAAGATCTAAGTAGACTTGCACTAACGATGCATAAATCCAAGAGTTGCAAATTGCTCCATTCCATGAGCAACTTATGAGATATGGGTGCATGTTAGTAGGTTCTTGTTAGTGAACAAGGCACCGAAGATCCACCGGCAAATCCACTAGATAGCCGTAGTGGCAAGTTGATAATGGCTAGTTCTCTTACTTATGCTAGTACATATTATTGGTCCTTTGACCCAAGGATCCATGATAACCTTACATCCATTGTCATGCTTTGACTCTTTCTTGACCACTTAGCGGGTCTTTCGGGTTGAGATTGTGTATGAGTTACTTGGCATGGAGGCTTATGAGATCCAAGATAGAATCTGACTCCTTGTTGTTGTGAAGGACAAGTGCATATCCTATGTATTTTATAATGATCAATTCCTAAAAAATAGTTATGTGACAACTTGTAAAGTCATTTCCAAAGGTAAGCTCACAAAGGGAATCAAATATGAAGAATAGAAGCATAGTATCGAGGCTACTAGACAACCGACAAATATTGTGCCCTTGGCCTATTTTAGGAGATAGGAGATGGAAGAACCGCAACTGCATGGTATGCGTAATGCTAGAATGGTTTTTCAATAGCATTCATTTTAGCCAATTAGTTGGGCTCCAAAGGCTTGCGATTGGACATCAACCATGGAGATTAGGTACTCTTCAATTAATAAAATTAATTAAATTGAGTTGTTTAGTTTAAAGGAGTTTAAACTAACGTGAATATTTGATATTCCAAAAGTTATAAAGAATTGTAAGCTCATGTCCAATAAATGGTAGCACCTAATGGGTTACACATAAAAGCTAATAACCTGGTCTATTGAAGGAAGGAGAAATTTTTAAGAGTTAGAAAATTCATGATCGATTTTGGAGAAAGAAAAATTGTAGTCATTTTGGATTGATCAATTTAAATGTGAAATTGGTCAAATTAATTTAATAGTTAAATTAAGATCAATTGATTAAGGGTTAATTAATTGATGTCATGTGAATATCAATTGGTCACAAAGGATTAAATTAATTTTGACTAGTTTAAATTGTTAAGTATTTTGATTTAAGAGTTGTTAGAGAGTTAATTTTTGGAGAGAATAAATAAATGATTGGTTCATTTAATATGAATTGGAATTTAATTGCAAGACATTTCATAAGATGAAATATATGCTTAAATTAATATTCTTATTCACTAATCAAAAGTTAGTGGCCACCTTGGCAAGAATACTTAACATCACCTCCATGAGGATGGTGTGTGACCACTCCTATATGAAGAAATAGGAGAGTGGTTGGCCATTGAGTAGTAGGTGTGCATGCTTGTGTGATTTTCTCCTAACAATATTGTGTAGTGTGAATCTAATTTTGTTAGCCTCCCAATATTCTCTCCAACTCTCTCCACCCTTCACCTCCATATTCCTAGCCTTTATTCCCTTATTCTATGCCAATATTCTAGCCATTCTATAGAGAATAGGCCATATAATTGGTGTGTGGACTTGTATATGAAAGGCAATATATTTTGGTTGCTTTTGCTTTTGACTGGAGCAGTTTCTGGTAGCTAGTTCTTGCTTGTTTTGGGAGTACTTCTAGTATTTGGATTGTACTAAATTTTGGGCTGTAGAATCTTCAAATGGTTGAGGAGTTCTAGTACAAATTTTAGCTAAAATAGAGAAGTCCATCTAAGGAAAAATTGGTGTGATTCTAGTACGCTAGTTAAGAGCCTATTGGATGGGGAGAGTTTTGCTCTTGCTCTTCATTATTTGTTATCACTAAGGTATTTTCCTTATCTAAATCTAAATTTCATGCATGTCTAGATCCTTGTGATATTGTGTGGGCTAGTTTATTCAATTTTTTTTTTAAATATTTTGATTCTAGTGCCACACAAACCTTCAAGAACAATACTTAGCAAGCTAATAGGATTAGTCTCGTAAACTATTTCACTCATGGTATAATCTTTATTGAATGATATTCTATATATATAGTCATCTTCATCTTATGCTCTATATTACTTCACTAGCATTTGAATGAAGCCTTTAGATCACATATGACTATGGGACTTGGTCAGTTCACTGGGTGGTGATCATGAAACAAGTCTTACATGATTGAGATCTTAGATCTTCCAAGTCATAGGATCTTATGAGATATGACATCTAAGATCCAGATAGACTTGCACTAACAATGCATCAATCTAAGGGTTGGATATTGCCCCATTCCATGGGCAATATCATATTAGATATGGTTGCATGTTAGTAGGTGCTTGTTAAGAATAGAGATATAGTATCGAGGCTTTTAGGGAGTTGACAAATATTTTGCCCTAGGCTTTTTTCTGAAAATAGGAGATCGAAAGACCATATTTGCATGGTATGCATAGAGTTGTGATGGTTCTCCTGAATATTCATTTTGGCCAAATAGTTGGGCTCCATGGGTTTAAGGTTGGGCATCGATTATGGAGATTGGGTATTCTTCAATTAATGAGATTAATTGAATTGAGTCGATTAGTTTAAAAAGAGTTTTAAACTAAAATAAATATATGATATTCAAAAATCACATTGAGTTGTGAGCCTACAAGCAATGAATGGTAGAACCTATTAGGTCACACATAAAAGCCAATCAGCTTCCAAGCATGATGGAATAATTTTCTAAGTGTTCGAGGTTTTTCCTTGGTGACCAATTTTCAAGGATACAATTTGATGGTTAATTTTTGCTGGATTAATTTAAGTGTTAAATTAATTGACTAATTTAAAGAGTTAAATTAGAGCAATACTTAAGGAGTTAGTTATTTGGTGCCAAGATGACCATTAATTGGTTAAGTTGACTTAAAAAGTTAAGTTAACTAAATTAAACTTAAGAGTTAAGCTTGTTAGATTTAAGAGTCAAATCAAAGGTTAATTAATTAAATTAAAGTGTTTAATTTAATTTATGGGAAGAATTATTTTTGAAGGGAAAATTTACATTAAGTGTTCATTTAAATTGACATCTCAATTAATTTAGAATTAGATTCCAAATATAATCAAAATGCACTTGAAATTCAAGTAAGACTTGAATTTGAATTTACCACCTTGGCATGCCACTTGGGCAGTAACCTTGAGGGAGGTGTGATGCCAACTTACATCACACTTTCCAACCTCCATATTAAATATAGGGAGGTGCAAGGTGTTGGAATAATGCCCTGCAAGCTAATGAGATTGGTCTTGTAAAAGCTATTTCCTTGTAAAAATAATCATGATTAAATGATATTCTTTGTATGACAATCTCCATCTTATGCTTTACTTTATCTTACTATTTGGATAAAGCCTTTAGATCACCTTAGACTGTGGGACTTAGTTTGGTGATCATGGAATAAGTCTCACATGATCGTGATCTTAAATCTTCCAAATCTAGGATCTTACGAGATGAGACATCTAAGATTTAGGTAAACTTGCACTAACAATGCATAAATCCAAGAGTTCAAGATTGCTCCATTCCATGAGCAACTGTATGAGATATGAGTGCATGTTAGTAGGTGCTTGTTAGAAAACAAGGCAATGAAGGCCCACCAGCGAATCCACTAGATAGCCGTAGTGGCAAGTCGATAGTAGCTAGTTCTCTTACTTATGCCAGTACATATAATTAGTTCTTTTACCCAAGGATCCATGGTAACCTTGCATCCGTTCTCATGCTTTAACTCTTCGTTGACCACCTAGCAAGTCTTTTGAGTTGAGATTAGGTATGAGCTACTTAGCATGGAGGCTTGCGAGATTCAAGATGGAATCTGACTCTTCGCTGTTGTGAAGAGCGAGTGCATCTCCTATGTATTCATTCAATGTTGATTGATTCCCAAAAATCCTTGTGATGAGTGATAATTTGGAAAAGAAGTTTTCAAAAAATGAGGTCCCATAATGGGATTGAACATTGAGAATAGAGACATAGCATTGAGACTATTAAGGAGCCAGAGCCGACAAATATTTTGCCTTAGGCCTTTTTTGGGAGATAGAAGATGGAAGGATCATATTTGCATGACACACAGAGCGATGATGGTTGTCTAAAATATTCATTTTAGTTAATTAGTTAGGTTACATGGGTTTGAGGTTAGACATCGACCATGGAGATTGGATGCTCTTCAATTAATAAGATTAATTGAATTGAGTTGATTAGTTTAAAAGGAGTTTTAAACTAAAATGAATATGAGATATTCAAAAGTCACAAGGTGTTGTGAGCCCATGTCTAATGAATGGTAGAACCTATCAGGTCACACACAAAATTCAATTAACTTTCTAATTGTTAGAGAAATATTTCTCCTAGGAGATCGATTTTTAGGTACTAATTTTGAAGATCAATTTGGGCTTGATTAGTTTACATGTTAAATTAATCAACTAATTTAAGGACTTAAGATAGACCAATAATTAAGTAGTTAATTATTTGGTGCCAACATGACTATCAATTGGTTAAGTTAACTTAAATAGTTAAGTTATCAAATTAAGTTTAAGGAGTTAAGCTAGTTTGACTTAAAAAGTTAAGTTAAAGGATAATTAATTAAATTAAAGAGTTTAATTTGATTAATTAGGAATAATGAATTTTGAAGCAAAAATTCAAATGAAGAGTTCATTTGAATTAGCATCTTAATTAATTTAGAATTAGATTCCAAATATAATTAAAATGCACATGAAATTCAAATGAGATTTGAATTTAATTTACCACTTTGGCAACCTCACTTGGCCACCGCCCCTCATACATTGTGTGATGCCACCTTGGCAACACACATTTCAGCATCTACATATAGATATAGATGGAGATGGTTGGCCACTGTCACAATTGGTGTGAAGAATTAGATTCTTTGCAAAATTCCCTCTAAAACCATCTTGCAAGCATTGCATTCATGTGTTGAAAGCTTTGCTCTCTTCTTCTTCGCTCCAAGCTAAAATTGGCCTCCACCATTATTATGACTCTAGTCTTACTCTAACTTATAGACCAGAGATTTTGGAAGATCTATTTGGTGTATAGATCATAACATTAGAGGCAAGGCAATTGACTTGCTAGATTTTGGAGATCCACCTGCACAGTATTTAGTTTGGTGAATTTATCCAAGGAGTTCCAGAAAGCTTTTTGATCTGAAATTTTTACATAAAATTCTTCAAGGTGTTTTTAAGATCCAATGCATTTTTTAGAATTGTTTGAGAAGTTTTGGTTGGGATATTTTTGCACTCTTCCAGGCATGCTAATTGCAAATAATTTCTGAAATTGTGAAGAGTTCACAAGTCTGTCCTCAGATTTTGCTTTTTAAGGTAATGCTCTCACCAAATCTAAATCCATAACATGATTATATCCTTTTTATGCTTGTAAGCACTAGTTAATTTCATGCTTTTGAAGTTTTGATAATTGGATCCTAGCGTCTTAGTTGCTTTTAAGTGGTATGAGAGCTAAAATCATGCTTAGATTTGTATTTTCCTTGATTGATTGATTCATGTCATGCATTAATATAGATCACCAAATTTTTGATTCAATTGATGGATTGTAGTATTTGGTTGACGTTGTGTGCAGCTTCTTGACTGATGAATTGAAAGCCTGCAATTATGTGATTTAAGTGTTAATTCATGTAGTCAGTATGCTTTAATTCATAGTATCAATGTTGAATAATGATTTGACATTAATTGATGTTATATGGTGATATAGAATGTTGATGATTGATCAAAACAGTTTTGGTCATTTTTGGATCTAATTGGATTGGAGTTTCATTAGAGATTTTGGAGAATTTGTTCTCACTTGGACATGAATTTTTTAAGCATGTTTGAGCACTTTAGTTTTCTATTTTGAAATGAGTTTTAGATCTAAAAATTGGTCCATAATATATGATTTAATATTTAGAATATGTTCTAAAGTTTTTTTATGCACAAAAGTTAAGCTAAAAATCTATTTGACTAGCCTTTGACCACTAAACATAGGCTATCGGCCAGCAATGGGCAAGCTACCAGGCCACTGCCCTGTGATGTGGCAAGCTCAGCCAGCAGTGCCCGATTAAGGTTGGACAAGTTTTGAGCCAATTTTTTGGCTCCTTAAGTGGCTAAAAATGATGTTGAATCATGTGTTATGAATGCACAAGTGTTGTGCAAGTTCTCTAAATTATGTTGGACATCGTTGATTGCTTGTAAAATCTTGTTAATGTTTATCTCTGACTTGTGGCGTAAATGTTATGCTAGACCAATTATTTGTTTATGAGATAAGCATTTAGTTGGAATTAATTGTTAATTCTAGATTTATTTATTATTCATTTAATTATTGAATGAATGATGAATGAATGGGGATGATCATGAGCCTTTTAACATTGATTTTATTTATTTCAAGTTGTTGAAATGGGTTGTATTAAATGCAGCTTACATGCTTTTTGCTTCATTTTGTAAAAGTTATGAGAGTAGAATTACTAAGATTGAGGTTTTCCTTCTCTTGTAAAAGTTGTGCGGAGTAAAGAGGATCCAAGGAGGCTTGAAGACTCATGAATGTATGTGATACACTCATATAATAGTTTAGTTTAATCAACCCACTTAAAATCAACCGAGTGATGCACCTATGGCTTTAAGTGCATCACTTAGTTAAGCTCATGGTCATCCCCCCTAGGAGTATGCTAGGTGCATTTACTTATTTATGCTTTTCATATCTTATCGATGTATAAGATGCATGATTAGGATATAGAGAACCTAAATAAGAAGATAAAAATGATAAGATCTTTGCAAGAAAAAAGCTTCCACTTAGACTATCTAAATGTTTTTCAAATAATAAGTCCCAATGGATACAAGTTAAAAGAGTTTTAATTAATCAAATCTTTCTACCAATAGTGCATGCCATGACGATGCTACCAATTTTGTATGATGGCACTCATAAATAAAACACACTTAGGAGGAAAAGTTGTGAGCATATACTTAGCATAAGATATATCTTTGACTTAAGAACCCTCAAACATGGCACTTGTAAATGGGGAATGTTGTGAAGCCATCGTGAGACAAAGAAGGATTGGTGGGTTGGACTTAACACTTAGTAGTAAAGATGGCATACGTAAACACGGATCTATATGAAAAGTGAGGTAAAATATATCAAGAGTTGCATAAGATACAATTAGCAAAAGTTGCCTACCCTTTGATTGCTTGTGGATGGCACTCGTAAATGAGGATCTACTTGTAAGTTATTAAGGTCTTGATTCCTAGTAGAAAATATAATTTCCCAAATTCTTCTTAGGGTGACGGATTTGATAAAATAGTGGGAGGAAAACATGCTTAAAAGATCATAAACATATTTTTAATATCAAATTCAATCACATCCATATTCTTTTTTCTGCCTTTGAGGATTTGTGATATCTCAAGAATGGCTAAAATTTCACTCAACATTATTTTGGAAACTAATAAATCAATTGGGCCAAACTTCTATGATTGACTTAACCTTGAAAATCATTCTGGATTCCTAGAAATGAATATAGGTTCTATGCCGTGGTACTCCTAATCCCTTTAAGATTAATGTAAATCTAGAGACATGTGAAAAGTTCACAAATTCGGCTTAGGATTGTCTTATCCCTTAGTCTAATGATAGTGTTTGCAAACTTTACAAGTCTTAAAGACACATGAATGGTACCTTTGTTAAAGTTTACAAATGTTGTAAAGCAAATGAGGTATAAGAAGTTCAAATTATCAAAGGAGATTTTTCAAGCTAAAATGGATGTGAAGTCATACATCATCGACTACAATCTAAAGATGATTAGGCTTGGAGAAGCTTTTCTACTTGGATGTAGTATTGGACAATGATCTCCATGAGGATTTGATCCTCACATCCTTGTTGAGTTTTATTGAACAATGTGTTGATCTAGATGAAGACTGCCATGACAAGGGCAAACCTTTGACACTTGTTTTCTCCTCCAAGTCTATGGGCCCAAAGGGTGCTAGAAAATGAGGTAATAGGAAAAAATGTTCTTCCTCAAAGGGTAACCAACTATCAAAGGCATCCAAAAGAGTTAAGAAGATTATAAAAGAAATAGTAAATATTATTTGTTTCTACTTTAACTAGATGGGCCATTGGAAGCTATTTGCAAGTGTTACCTTGTAACCTTTAAGAAGGGTATGTATTTTATTGAAGTGCATTTTAGAATAAATTCTTCTTTTTGGATATATGATATCATATGTGGTTCTTTTCTTTGTACGTTGCTACAAAGAATAGAAAGAAGAATAGAAACAATGATGTGGATATGATCTACTGCCTTGGCTAATGAGAAAAAGTTGTGACCAAAGCTGAAGGCGTACAATAAGTTAAACTTAGAGAATTCCATACTTATATTTGAATTTTATCATAAAGTACCATACATTGTTGAGAACATTATTTCAATTCCTATTTTAGATAACGAAGGACTTTATCCTTTTACATCGTATGAGAGATTGAAGGTATTAAAGAATAAATTCTTTAATTGCTCATGGATACTTAACAAATGATTGTACGTATTGGATTCTCAACCATCACTAATACACTTTCAACTAAGTAAGAAAATTAGATATCCAAGAAGATGACATTTTATGGCATACAAGATTTGGTCACATTTTCAAAAATAAGATGAACAAGTTTGAAGCCTCAAAGCACTAAATGTTAGTAGCATTGAGGATCTTCCTACTTGTGAATCTTGTTTAAATGAAATAATGACCAAAGCTCCCTTTATAAGACAAATAGAATGCTCCACAAATTTTTTAGATTTGATTTATACAGATGTTTGTAGACCACTAAAAGTTAATAGGAGAGAGGGCCATTCTTACTTCATCACCTTCATAGATGGTAATAGTAGGTTTGGATAGATATATATTTTTGAAATACAAGTCTAAGGTTTTTGAAAATTTCAAAAAGTATGGAAATGATGTAGAAAAGCAAAAAGGACTTAGTAGTAAAGCCCTTTGATTGGATTGAGGGAAAAAATACTCAAGTTTTGAATTTTTGGATTATCTAAAGGAGAATGAGATTCTCTTTCAATGGACTCCACCCGACACACCCCAACATAATGAATAGCCAAGAGGAAAAATGGTACCTTATTGGACATGGTATGTTCCATAATGAGCTTCTTCGATGTGCCTAGATACTTTTGTGGGTATGCATTAATGATAGCAGCGAAGTTACTAAGAGTAGTGTTGGAATAGTGCCCTACAAGCCAATGAGATTGGCCTTGTAAACTATTTCATTGTAAGATGGTCTTGATTGAATTATATTCTTTATATGGCCATCTTCATCATATGCTCTTTATTTACTTTACTAGCAATTGGATGAAACCCCTAGGTTGCACAAGATTATGGGACTTGGTCACGCACTGGATGGTGATCATGGAGTAAGTCTCATACAATCATATTCTTAAATTTTCCAAGTCATAGAATCTTATGAGATAAGGCATCTAAGATCTAGATAGACTTGCACTAATAATGCATAAATCCAAAGGTTGGAGGTTGCTCCACTCCATGAGCAACTGTATGAGATAAGGGTGCATGTTAGTAGGTGTTTACTAGAGAACAAGGCATTGAAGACCCACCAGAGAATCCACTAGATAGCTATAGTGGCAAGTCAGTAGTGGAAAATTCTCCCTCTTATGCTAGTGCATATTATTAGTCCTTTGACTTGAGGATCTATGGTAACCTTACGTCCAGTCCTCATGCTTTGACTCTTCCTTGACCACCTAGCAAGTCTTTTGGGCTAAGATTGGGCATGAGCTACTTGGCATGGAGGTTTGTGACATCTAAGATGGAATTTGGCTCCTTATCTCTGTGAAGGGCAAATACATCTCCTATGTGTTCTATAATGATCAATTACAATAAATCTTTGCACAAGATGGTGTGATAATTTGGAAAAAAAAATTTCCAAAGGTGAGGTCACACAAAAAATTGAACATTAAGAATTGAAACATAGTATTAAGGCTATTAGAGAGCTGACTAATATCTTGCCCTAGGCCTTTTTGAGGAGATAAGAGACAAAAGGACCGTATTTGCATGGTACGCATAATGCTAGAATGGTTCTTCAAAAATATTCATTTTGGCCATTTAGTTGGGCTCCATCGGCTTAAGGTTCGACATCAACCATGGAAATTAGGTGCTCTTCAATTAATGAGTTTAATTGAATAAAGTCGCTTAGTTTAAAGGAGTTTAAACTAAAATTGATATTTGATATTCCAAAAGTCACAAAGAGTTGTGAGCCTATGTTCAATGAGTGGTAGAATATAATGGTCACATACAAAAGCCAATGACATGGTCTATTGAAGGAAGGAGAATTTTCTAAGAGTTAGAAAATTCATGATTAATTTTTTAAGGAGGTAAAATTATGGTCACTTTGGCTTGATCAATTTAATTGTTAAATTGGTGAAATTAATTTAAGAGTTAAATTAATATTAATTAATTAAAAGTTAATTAATTGATGTTACATGACTATCAATTGGTCAAAATTAATTTAAAGGTTGAGCTAATTTTGACTAGCTTAAAATGTTAAGCATTTTGACATAAAAAGTTGAGTAAAATGATTATTAATTAAATTAAAGTGTTTATTTTAATTAAGTTGGAGAGATAATTGTTTTGGCAGAATTATTAAATTAAGAGTTCATTTAATGAGAATTGGAATTAGAATTTAATTGTAAGATATTTCATTAGATGAAATTAGTGCTTTAATTATATTCACTAATCACAAAATTAGTGGCCACCTAAGCAAAGGACACTTGGCATCACCTCCTTAAAAGAGGTGTGTGACCACTCCTATATATAGATGTAGAGAGTAGCTGGCCATAATGATGCATGAGGTGAGCCATTTTGTGTGATATTCTCTCAACAATATTGTGTAGTGGGAATCCAAGTTGTTTGTCTCCCATCACTCTCTCTTTCTCCCTCCTCTTTCCACTACCATATTCTCCATATTCCCTCTCTCATTATCTTTAGATATTCCATCCTTTATATAGAGAATAGACCATTAATTTGGTGTGTGGACATTTACATTAGAGGTAATCTAGTTTGGTTGTTTTTTGCACTTGACTGGAGCTGTTTTTGGCAGTCAGTTTATTCCTCTAGTTGGAGTACCTCTGGAGATTTGATCAGTCTAAAATTTGGACTGTAGAATATTCAAAGGGTTGAGGAGTTCCAGTTAAAAGTTTAGCCCAAATGGAGAAATCTATTCAAGGAAAAAATGCTGGTGATCCTATTGTGTCGGTGAAGAGCCCATTTAATGGTAGAGAAGAGTTTGACCCTTGCTCTTCAAATTTTTTGCTTTAACCTAGGTATTTTTCCTTTCTAAATCTGAATCTTATGCTTGTATAGAACCTTGTGGTGTTGTGTGGGCTAGTTTATTCAGTTTATTTTTAAAATAATTAGACCCTATTGCCACATAAACCTTCAAGTAGTACCGTTAAAGTCAGTGACAAAAATACCATATGAGATATGACATGGAAAAGCACCCTCTTACCACTATTAAAGGGTTTGGGGATCTCTCATCTATGTGAGATGTACCGTAGCAGACAAGTTGGATAGTAGATCCATCTTATACAAGTTTGTAGGATACCTAAAAGAGTCTATGGGTTATTAATTTTATGATCCCTCAGAACAAAAGGTGTTTGTTTCAAAGAACGCTACTTGTTTGGAAAAAAAATTTCTATTAGATATAAATGGCATTGTTAATAAACTTAATGAAGTTTAAGATGATCAAGAAATCCCACAAGTAGTGGAAATAAATGAATTGCAAAAGCCTTACAGACAACCTCTAAGAAGGTCGGATTGAATCTAGAAGTAACCTAAAAGGTTTAGATTTCTTCATGAGACGAGATAATCAAATGATGATCTAAAGACCTATGAGGAAGCTATGTTAGATATAGATTTAGGATGTTGGCTTGAAGCCATGAGATCTGAAGTGAACTCCATGTATGCAAATAAAGTATGGACTTCAGTAGATCCACTTAAGGGAATAGTTTCTGTTGGTTGTAAGTGGATATATATAAGCGAAAGCTTAGGGTAAACGGAGAAATGGTGACTTTTAAGATAGGATTAGTGGCAAAAAGGTTACACTTAAAGATCAGATATTGATTTCGAGGAAACCTTTGCACTGATTACAATGCCTAAGTCCATTTGAATTCTACTTGCCATAGTCGTATATTATGACTATGAGATATGACAAATGGATGTGAAAACCACTTTCCTTAATGGTGACATTGAAGAAGAAATATATATAGAGCAACCACAAAGTTTTACATCTAAAAGGAATGAGCAAAAGGTTTGCAAACTCCAGAGATCTATTTATAGACTTGAATTAGCATCCTGAAATTAGAACATACATTTTTAATAAAATAGTCAAATTTTTTGGCTTTGTAAAAAAGATGTATGAACTTTGTGTGTACAAGAAAGCTAGTAGGAGTAGTACATAATTTATTGTGCTTTATGTTGATGACATTCTTCTAATTGAGAATGGGAAAGAAATGTTAAAGTATACTAAAGCATGGTTATCTATACAGTTCTCCATAAAGGATTTGGGAAAAACATCATGCATATTGGGAATACATATCTATAGAGATAGATTAGGGAGAATATTGGGGCTTTCTCAAATAATGTACATTAAAAAGATACGAAAGAGGTTAGTTAAGAAGAATCCAAGAGAAGATTCTTCGCTTTCAAACATAATCTTTGTCTCTCTAAGTCTATGACTCCGTAGACTAACAATGAGACATAGAATGTCCCACATACTTTATGCGTCCACTAAATAGAGCATAATTGTATGCCATTCAATGTATAAGACTGGATATGGCACACTCGCTAAGTGTTACGAGTAGGTTCCAATCTAATCCCGGTGAATTTACTAAAAGGTTGTTAAAAAAATCCTTGAGAAGGACTATGGACTTTGTTTTGGTATACGGCAATGAAGAATTGAAACTCATGAAGTTTTTGGATTTTAGTTTCTAATATGATGTAGATGACCTAATATCCACTTTCAGATACATATTTTGCCTTAATGGCCACATGGTGTGTTAGAAGAATTCTAACTAAACACCATGGCCTAGATAACTACTAAGGTTAACTACTTTATGGTTTTAGAAACCACAGAGAAAGGTGTTTGAATAAAAACTTCATCTAAGCGTTGTATGTAGTGCCTAGCATACATGAGCTTATGATTGTCTTTGGAAGATAATTTAGGACTTGAGCCAAAATCTCATTAGTGATGCAAACATATTAAATGCATTATCATTTGATATATGATATCAATTGATAGAAGTGATAATTAAGTAGATAAAGTAGTCTTAGAAGATAATATAGTAGAACTACTACCCAAACCCTTAAAAGTTAAAGGTCTTTGGAGGACATCTTATGAAGATGGGTCTTAAAGCCATGTGCATTAGTTTTAGGGCAAGTGGGAGATTATTGGAATAGTACTTTACAAGCTAATGAGATTGACCTTGTGAAAGCTATTTCCTTGTAAAAACAATCTTGATTGAATGATATTCTTTATATGGCCATCTTTATCTTATGTTTTATTTTACTTCACTCATATTTGGATGAAACCCTTAGATCACCTTAGATCATGGGACTTGGTTTGATGACCATGGAATAAGTCTCATACAATCGTGATCTTAAATCTTCTAAGTCATAGGATCTTATGACATGGGGCATCTAAGATCCAGGTATATTTACACTAATGATGCATAAAATCAAGAGTTGGAGATTGCACCATTCCATGAGAAATTGTATGAGATATGGGTGCATGTTAGTGGGCATTTGTTAGAGAAAAAAGTATTAAAGACCCACAAGAGAATCCACTAGATAGCCATAGTAGCAAGTCGGTAATGGCTAGTTCTCCATCTTATGCTAGTGCATATTATTAGTCCTTTGACCTGAGGATCAATGGTAACTTTATGTCTGTTCTCACGCTTTGACTCTTCCATGACCACTTAGTGGGTCTTTCAAGATGAGATTGGGTATGAGCTACTTGACATTGAAGTTTGCGAAATCCAAGATGAAATTCGACTCTTCACCATTGTGAAAGGTGAGTACATCTTCTATGTATACTATAATGATCGATTCCCAAAAATCATTGTGTAAGGTGGTGTGATAATTTGAAAAGGATTTTTCCAAAGATAAGGTCACACAACGAGATCGAACATTGAGAATAGAGACATACCATCAAGGCTATTAAGGAGCCGATAAATATTTTGCCTTAGGTCGCTTTCAGGAGATAGGAGATGGAAGGATTGTATTTGCATAGCATGCTAGAGCAATGATGGTACTCCAAAATTTTCATTTTGTCTAATTAGTTGGGCTCCATGGGCTTAAGGTTGGACATCAACCAGAAAGATTAGGTATTCTTCAATTAATGAGATTAATTGAATTGATTCAATTAGTTTAAAAAGAGTTTTAAACTAAAATGAATATGAGATATTCAAAATTCACAAGCAGTTGTAAGTCCATATACAATTAATGGTAGAACCCACTATTTAAAGAACCGAAACAAATCAGCCGGTCGAACCGCCAACCGACCGATGAACTGGTACGATTTTCTCAAAAATCATAAAAATGAAAAAAATATCATATTTTGTAAAAATCATTCAAACCAGTTGGTCAGACCATTGAACCATTGAATCGTTCACTATTCAATTAAACCAGACTAGTTTTTTATTTAATTTTTAATAAAAATTTTTTTTAAAATTTTTTTAAGTCCAAATACAAAGTTTGAATGTTAAGATACACTTCACAAACTATGTAAAAGTAAATAAAAAAATCCTTAATTTTGAGTTTAGAATTTAAAATTAACTTACACACTCTCAAGTTTAAACTTTAGACTTGATATATTTAACTTATTACGATCATTTATAATATAAATTGTGAAATTTGGATTGTAATATTAGATAATATCCTTAAAGATCTTTATGTTTTATATTTTGATATTTTATTAATTTATGATGTCACAGTTCAATTGCAGTTCAATTATGGTCCGACTAATGGTTGAACTAGTGAACCGTGAATTAGTAAGTTTTTTGATTCAATGAACGATCTAATTTTTTGAACACTAGTAGAACTTATTGGACCATATACAAAATCCTATTAGCTTTCTAATTGTCAGAAAAAGATTTCTCTTAGGAGGCCAATTTTTAGGCACCAAGTTTGAAAGTTAATTTTGGCTTGATTAGTCTAAGTGTTAAATTAATCAACTAATTTAAGGAGTTAAATTAAATTAATAATTAATCAATTAATTATTTGCTGCCAACATGAGCATCAATTAGTTAAGTTAACTTAAAGAGTTAATTTAACAAATTAAGCTTAAGGAGTTAAGTTAGTTTAACTTAAAGAGTTTAGTCAAAGGATAATTAATTAAATTAAAGAGTTTAATTTGATTAGTTGGAAAGAATGAATTTTGGAGGAAAATTCAAATGAAGAGTTCATTTGAATTAGTATCTTCATTAATTTGGACTTGGATTTCAAATGCTATTAAAATGCACAAGAAATTCAAATAAGATTTGAGTTTAATTTGCCACTTTGGCAACCCCACTTTGCTACCCCCACCTTGTGCATTGTGTGATGCCACTTTGCCATCACACATTTTCAGCATCCATATATAGATATGGAGGAAGATGGCCGGCCACTATCACAATTGCTGTGAAGAATTAGATTATTTGCAAAATTCCCTCCAAAACTATTTTGCAAACATTGCATTCATGTGTTGAAAGTTTTGCTCTCTTCTTCTTCCCTCCAACCTAGAATCAGCCTCCACCATTATTTTATCTTAGGTCTTACTCCAACCTATAGACCAAAAATTTTGAAAGATCTAATTGGTGTATGAATCATAACAATAGAGGTAAGGCCCTTGACTTGCTATATTTTGGAGATCTACCTACACAGAGTCTGGTTTAGCAAATTTCTCCAAGGAGTTCCAAGAAGATTTTTGATCTGAAATTGTTACAAAGAATTTCTCAAGGTGTTGATAAGTTCCATTAATGTGTTTTGGAATTTTTTGAGAAGTTTTGGTTTGGATATTTTTGCACTCTTTCAACTGTGCTAGTTGTAGACAGTTTCTTGAATTGTGAAGCGTTCACAAATCTCTCTTGGCTTTTGCTTTTCAAGGTAATGCTCTCACCAAATTTGAATCCCTAGCATGATTAGTCCTTGTTATGCTTGTAAGCACTAGTTAATTTCATGCTTTTAAAGTTTTGATAGTTGAATCCTAGTGCCTTAGTTGCTTTCACATGGATCATCCAGCTCATAAAAAGTGTGAAGAATTAGATTCTTTGCATTCCCCCCACAAACTCTCATTCTCCATACATTATATCATGTTTTGAAGCTTTACATCTTTTCTTATTACCAACCTAAAAATCAGCCTCCTTTACCTCATTTTATCCTCTCTAACTCAAGCTTCTAGTGAGGGGAAATTGGAAGATTGATTGGTGTGTGGATCATAACAATAGTGGCAAGTTACATGAATTGTTATATTTTGGAGATCCACCTATAGTAGCTTTAGATTGGATAATTTTTATGGAGCAATCCAAAATGATTTTTTATCCCAATTTTTCATGGTTTTTTCCTCAATATGTGTGGGTTTAAGGAAATTGTTGTTGCCTTTTTGCTGTGCTAATTCTAGAGAGTTTCTGGATCCAAGAGAGATCTTTGATTTTCTCCTTGATTTTGAGCTACAAGAGGCAATTCTTCATCCTAATCCAGATCTATAGCATGATTAGATCCCTGGTAGTAGGAGTAACCTAGTTAATTTAAGCTTATGAAGTTTATATTATTGGATCCTAGTGTTACTCTTGCTTCCAGTGGCCTCACCTTGAGGAAGTTATGATGCCTCCTTGGCATCACATAATCCTCCCTCTATATATAGATATATAAAAGGGGGTGGCCGTGGCTACGATATTTACACATTTTATGCATCTAAAGGTTAGATCCAAAATTCCCTCCAAAGGTGATCCTGTCACGTGTTAAGGCTTCAATCTCTTCTTCATCTCCCTCTCCATTTTCGGCATTCAACCAAGCTCTATTTCTCCTTAGTTTTTCCATTTGAATTTAGGGGGAAAGGATTATCCATTGGTATGTGGACTTTGGCATTAGAGGCAAGATGATTTCAGATTGCTAGCTTTGGTGATCCTCTGCTCTAGCAGTGTGTTTCTAGTTTCTGTTTAAGGTCTTGCTAAAGGATTTTTACACCAAACATTTAACTGGACATTCTCCATTGAGTTGGAGAAATTTTGGTCTGGATTTAGATTAAATCCGAGGTGATTTTCCTTATCAAAAGTTGATCACACCTTGCTACGTGAGAAGCAATTTATTTTCAAGAAAGGAAGCACTACTTCAAGTTTTGGTTGGATTTTGCTTAATAGGTAACAATTTGACCTTAATCCATTCTATTTTCATGATTTAGATCCTCGGATTAGTGTAATATAAGTTAGATTTTAGTTTTTAAATATTTTGAAATAGATGTATGATTTAGATCCTCGGATTAGCATTACACCTCTTTAATTTATGTGAGACATAGATGTATATTAGTGGTGTTTGCTAGAGGACAAGTTCTTTGAAGAACCTTGGAGAACCTATTAGATAGCCATAGTGACAAGTTGGTAGTGGCCAGTTCTCTAGCTTACAAGAGTGTATATAATTAATCCTTGGACCTGAGGATCCATGGTAACCTTATGTTTAAGATCTTATGCTTTCACTCTTCTCTGACCATGCAGCATGTCATCCAAGGTTGATATTGGGCATGATCTATTTAAGAATGGATATTTGTGAGATCCAAGATGGGATCCATCTCCTCGTTGTTGTGAAAAATGAGTAAATCTCCTATGTATTCTATAATGATATGTTAAATCTTTTCCAAAAGTGTTTTAACTATAACCAATCAACTATCTTGTACTTTATTTTCCTACATATGGCAAGTTACCATTGAGATTTGTTACTTTGTACATATCAATGATTGTGTGAAGAAAATATGGCAAGTGACTGCTAGAATTAAAGAAAGAAAGTTGGCTATCAAGATAGAAAAGGAAAATGATAAATTACAAGCTCAGATATGAAAGAAAAACTCTACCAGCACCTATTCAAGTGAGGATTACACTAAGTATTAAGTGATAGTCTCACAATATACGTGATTAGCCTTGAGTAGCTTGTATTCAGTTAGTGAGAACTTTTGCTTATATAGCAGTGCAAGTTCCATCCATTTGGTACTTTGTATCTTGTATATACTTTTCTTCTAATAATATTATAAGTTAAAAGAGAAATTTTCTAAGGAGTTGGAAAATTCATGCCTAGGCATTTTTGGGAGAGGGATGAGTGACTATTTAATTGTTCATTTTGGCTTGATTAATTTAAGAGTATAATTAATCAAAATAATTTAATAAGTTAAATTAGATCAATTAAATTAAAGAGTTAATTTATTTGGGGTCATATGACAATTAATTAGTCAAGTTAGAGAGTTAAGTTAACATTAATTAACTTAACTCTTAACTTAGAGCATTAAGTTAACATTAATTAATTTAAAGAGTTAAGTTGATTGCCTTAAGGAGTTAAGTCAAATTAATTAAATTAAAGAGTTAATTTAATTAAAATGAAAATTTGATCTTGGAGAGAAACTAAATGGAAGAGTCCATTTGAATTTGAATTTAGAGTTAATTAGCATTTCAATTTATGAGATGAAATGCAAATGTTAATTAAATGCAAATGCAAGTAAAATTCAATTTCACATGCAAGTTAGCAAGTTGGCCAAATAGCATAGGAGGTGTGACGCCAACTTGCATCTTCTCTCCTCTATAACTAGCCACTTGGCCAGCCACCTATGGAATAGTTGGCACATTCTTCATTTCCTTCTAAAAGTGTGTTATACATGTTTTGAAGATTCACCTTAAATTCACTCCTCTCCCACTCACCTCTAAATATACCTCCTATCACCTTCTTCCTCACTTTTTCTAACATAATTTAGGTTGATTTAGTGCTTACCTAAGGTGTGTGGACTTTGTCATTAGAGGTCCTACACTTGAAGGGCTTAGAATTCCTTGGGAAATCCTTGCTATGAACCAATTTTGGGAGTTGATTTGAAGGCCCTAGGAGTTTCTGATTGGAGTGAAAGTTTGGTAAAAACTACCTAGATTTGTGTGGAGTAGCTAGCTAAATTTTCCAATTTTTTGAGAACAGGAAGGGCTCCAACTGCTAGGATCTTCTACCACATGTAGATCTTCCACTAAAATGTTCATTGGAGTGATCTTCTTTTCTCCTTTGTGTTGATCTACAATGGTATTTTTTCCCTAACTAAATCCTTATTTTGAGCATGAAGAAGATCCTTGTAGGGGAGTAGTTTGGGTATATTTTTCCTATTTTTGGTTTTATATTTTGGATCCCAATCTAACTCTTACTTTCAAGGGGTAGCAGTGCCTAATTCATGCCTAAATTTAGACTTTGATAAATTGATTCATGTGATGAATTGATTCTAAATCTCCAAATGCTTGATTTATTTGATGAATTCAAGTATTTTAATGATTTTTTTTGTGGCTCTCTTTGTGTTGAATTGAGATATGTCGATATGTGTTTAAGTGTTAATGCATGTGTTGGCATGATTTTGATTCAAGTTAGATAATGTTAAACGTTGATTTAGCATTAAATTTTGTTATAAGTTGATATAGCATGTTTAATTTAGCCTTAAGAAGTTTCGCCTATTTTTTGATCCAATTAGATTGGAGTAAATAAAGGTTTGTGTGGTGCTAAGATCCAAATATTTTCAAAAAAAACTGAATAAACTAGCCATACAATGCTACAAGGATCTATACATGCATAAGATATAGATTTAGATAAGAAAAATACCTGGATGAAAGAAAAAAATTCGAAGAGCAAGAAAACTCTCTTTAACTATCGAACAGGCTCTTCGCCGATGCAATAGAATCACCATCAATTTTCCTAAGATGGACTCTTCCATTTTTGGCTGAAATTTTTAATGGAACTCCTCAACTCTTTGATAACTCTTCAATCCAAATTTCAAGCCGATCAGAACAATATAGGTACTCTCAGAAAGGGAAACATCATATGCCAATAACTACTCTAATCAAGAGCAAAAGCAACCAAAATAGGTTACCTCTAATGCAAACGTCCACACATCAAATATATGGCCTATTCTATATAGAAAGGCTGGAAAATTTGCAGAAAATGATGGGAGGAAGGCTAGGAATATTGAGGTGGAAGGAGGGAGAAGAAGAGAGTTATGGGAGGTTAACAACTTAGATTCCAACTACACAATATTGTTGGGAGAAAATCACACAAAATGAGCACACCTTACATACATTTGGCCAGCCACTCTACCATATCCATGTATAGGAGTGATCACACACCTCCCACAAAGAGGTGATGCCAAGTGTCCTTTGCTTAGGTGGCCACTAACTTTGTGATTAGTGAATTTAATTGAAGCACAATTTCTATCTAATGAAATGTCTTGCAATTAAATTCTAATTCTTATTAAATGAACTCTTCATTTAATAATTCTCTCAAAAATTATCTCTCCAACTTAATTAAATTAAATATTTTAATTTAATTAATAATTGTTTGCTTAACTCTTAAGTAAAAGCATTTAATAATTTAAGCTAGTCAAAATTAACTCAACCTTTAAATTAATTTTGACCAATTGATAGTCATGTGACATCAATTAATTAAATTTTAATTAATTGATCTTAATTTAACTCTTAAATTAATTTGACCAATTTAACATTCAAATTGAAAGTTAAAATGACTACAATTTACCTCCTCCAAAAATTGGTCATATATTTTCTAACTCTTAGAAAATTCTCCTTCCTTCAATAGACCATGTCATTTGCTTTTGTGTGTGACCCATTAGATTCTACCATTCATTGGACATGGGCTCATAAGTCCTTATAACTTTTGAAATACCAAATATTCACTTTAGTTTAAACTCCCTTAAACTAAGCGACTTAATTAATTAATCTCATTAATTGAAGAGTGTCCAATCTCCATGGTCAATTTCCAATGTCAAGCCCATGGAGCCTAACTAATTGGCCAAAATGAATGCTCTTGAAGAACTATTCTAGCATTATGCGTACCATGCAAATATGGTCATTCCTTCCCCTATCTCCTAAAAGAAGCTTAGGGTAAGATTTTTGTTAGCTCCCTAATAGCCTCGATATTATGTTTCTATTCTTAATGTTCAATTCCTTTTGTGACCTCATCTTTAGAAACACCTTCCCAAATTGTCATGTCACTTTATGCAAGAATATCTTAGAATTAATCATTATAGAACACATAAGAGATGCATTCGCCCTTCACAAGATAAGGGGTCAGATTCCCTCTTGGATCTCACAAACCTCCATGCTAAGTAGCTCACACCTAATCTCCATCCAAAAGACCCTCTAGGTGATCAAAGAAGAGTCAAAGCATGAGGACCAAGTAAAAGGTTACCATGGGCACTTAGGTTAGAAGACTAATAATACGCACTAGCGTACGTATAAGAATTAGCCACTACGACCTGCTACTATGTCTATCTAGTGGATTCTCCGATAGGTCTTCAGTCCCTTGTTCTTTAACAAGAACCCACTAACATGCACCCATATCTCATACAGTTGCTCATAGAATAGAGCAATCTCCAACCTTTGGATTTGTACGTTGTTAGTGTAAGTTTATATGGATCTTATTTGCCTCATTTCATAAGATCCTATAACCTGAAAGATTTATGATCACGACCATGTGAGTCTTATTCCATGGTAACTAAACTAAGTCCAGTGGTCATAGATGATCTAAAGGTTTCATGCAAATGCTAGTGAAGGGAAACAAGGCATAAGATGAAGATGGTCATATAAAGAATATCATTTAATCAAGATTGTACCATGAGTGAAATAGTTTACAAGGCCAATCTAATTAGCTTGTAAGGTACTATTCTAACAATCTCCCACTTGCCCTAAAAGCTGATGCCTTATAGCCTTAAGACCCATTTTCATAAGATGTCTTCCAAAGATGTTTAGCTTTTAGGGGTTAATAAAGTGGTTCTGTTATATTCTCATCTGAGGTAACTTTTATCCGCTTAGTTGTCACCTCTATCAATTGGTACCATATATCAAATGATAATGCGTTTAATGTGTATAGATCACTGATGAGATCTTGGCTCAAGTCCCAAATTGTCTTCCAAAGTTAATCGCAAGCACATGCACGCTAAGTACTATATCTAACCCTTGGATGAAGTTTTTATCCAAACACCTTCCTTTATGGTTTTCAAAACCATAAAAGTATTTTTCATCTTAGTGGTTATCTAGGCCATGGTATTTAGTTAGAACTCTTCCAACACAATATGCCGCCATTTAGGTAAAATATGTATTCAAAAGTGGATATTAGGCCATCTACATTGGATTGGAAATTAATATCCAAAAACTCTACGAGTTTTAATTCTCCATTGCCGTATACCAAACGTAAGTCTATAGCCTTCTCAAGGATTATTTTAATGATATTCTAGTGATATTTACTATGATTGAGTTGGAACTTAGTCGTAACACTCAGCGAGTGTGCCACATCTATCTTATACATTAAATGGCATACAATTGTGCTCCATGTAGTTGAAGGTATGTGGGACATTCTATGTCTCTTGTTGACAGTCTAAGGGGCTATAGACTTGGAGAGATAAAGATCACATCCCAAAAGGAGAAAACCTTTCTTAGATTCTTCCATACTAAACCTCTTTAGTATCTTGTTCTTTGTATGGGATTTAGAAATGCACCAACATCCTCTATAATTTATCTCTATAGATGCGTATTCCCAATATGCAGGATGTATTTTTCAAGTTCTTCATAGAGAATTGTGTAGATAATCATGCTCTAGTATACTTTGACATTCCTACCTCATTCTTAATGAGAAAGATGTCATTGATGTAAAGCATAATAAATTGTACATTACTCCCACTAGCCTTTCTGTACACACAAAGTTCATACACCTTTTCAACAAAGTTAAACAATTTTATTATCTTATCAAAATGTATATTCCAAGTTTGGGATGCTAATTAGAGTTCATAAATGGATCTCTTGAGTTTGCAAACTTTTTGCTCACTCCCTTTGGATATAAAACCTTGTGGTTGTTCCATATGAATCATTTCTTCAATGTCTACATTAAGGAAAGTAGTTTTTACATCTATTTTCCACATCTCATAAACATAATATACAACTATGGCAAGTAGAATTCAAATGAACTTAGGCATAGCGACCAATGAAAAGATTTTCTTAAAATCGATATCAGGTCTTTGAGTGTAACCTTTTGCCATTAGTCGTACCTTAAAAGTCACCACTTCTCCATATACCCTATGCTTTCACTTATAGATCCACTTACAATCAATGGAAACTATTCCCTTTGGTGGATCTACCAAAGTTCATACTTTGTTTGAGTACATAGAGTTTATTTCAGATCTCATGGCTTTAAGCCATTGTCATAAGTCTATATCCAACTTAGCTTCCTCATAAGTTTTTGGATCATCATCCAATTGTCCCATCTCATGAAAAAATCCAAACCTTTCAGGTTGTTTCTTGATTCGGTCCAATCTTCTCAAAGGTTGTGTGTGAAGCTCTTTGATATTTATTTATGTCTACCGCATGTGGAATTTGATGATCATCTTGAACTTCACCAAGTTCAACAATAACGCCTCTTCTATCTTATCAAAATTCCTTTTCCAAGAAGGTAGCATTCCTCAAACAAAATATTTTTATTTTAAGGGATCTTGAAAGTAATGACCTATTGACTCTTTAGGGTATCCCATAAACTTGCACAAAGTGGATCCACTATCCAACTTATCTCCCACTACTTATCTCATGTATGCGGGAGATCCCCAATCTTTGAGATATTGGTAAGAGGGTGCTTTGGCATGCCATATCTCATATGGTATTTTTGACATTAACTTTGAAGGTACTATGTTTAGTAACTTCACCACTGTTTATAAGGCATATCCCAAAAAAGATATAGGTACGATTTCTCCTCTTGGCTACTCCATTTTGGGTGTGTTGGGTAGAGTCCATTGAGTGAGAATCTTATTCCCTTTTAGATAATCCAAGAATTTGGTACTTAAGCATTCACCCCCTCGATTTGATTAAAGAGCTTTAACACTAAGTCCCTTTTATTTTTCTACTTCATTCCTATACACTTTGAATTTTTCGAAGGCCTTAGACTTATACTTCATAAGATACACATGTCTGAATTGACTATAATCATTGGTGAAGATGATGAAGTAAGAATAGCCTCCTCTCTTACTAACTCTTAGTGGACCACAAACATCCATATGAATCAAATCCAAAGAATTTGTGGAGTGCTTCGTTTGTGCTACAGAAGGAGCTTTGCCCATATTTATGCCTTTAAATAAGATTCACAAGTAGGAAAGTCCTCTATGCCACTAACCTTTAGTGTTTTTGAGAGCTTCTAACTTGTTCATCCTATTTTTAGAGATATGACCAAGTCTTATATGCCACATCATGGCATTATCTTGGATATCTAATTTCTTACTTAGTTGAAAGTGCATTAGTGATGATTAAGAATCCAATATGTGCAATCCTTTGTTAAATGTACCATGAGCAATAAAAGAATCCATTTCTTAATGCCTTCAATCGCCCATTTGATATAGAAGGACCAAATCCTTCACTATCCAAAATGGGAATTGAAATAATATTTTTAACAATATATGGTACTATATGACAAAGGTCCAATACAAGCATGGAGTTCTCTAAGTCTAACTTATTGTACACGTTCGACTTTAGACATAACTCTTGTTCCTTAGCCAAGATGGTAGATCATATCCACATCACTTGGTTCTATCCTTCTTTCTATTCTTTATAACAACTTACAAAGAAAAGAACCGCATGCGACATCATATATCCATGAGGAAAAATTTAACTTAAAATGCACTTCAATAAAGTACATACCCTTCTTAAGAGTTGTAAGGTATTCTTTGCAATAGTGCTTCCATGGCCTATTTTGCCCAAGTAGAAATAAATAATATGAACTATTTCCTCTATAATCTTCTTGACTCCTCCGAATGCCTTTGATAGTTGTTTTCCCTTTAAGGAAGAATATTTCTTCCTTTTACCTTCCTTTCTAGCACCACTAAGGCCCATAAACTTGGAGGAGGAAACAAGTGTCAAAGGTTTACCCTTGTCATGGTTGTCTCCTTCTAGATCAATACTTTGATCAATAAAACTTGACAAGGATGTGTGGATCAAATCCTCATGGAGATCATTAATCATCACTACGTCTAAGTAGAAAAGTTTCTCCAAGCCTAATCATTTTTAGACTATAGTCGATGACAGACGACTTCCCATCCATCCTAGCTTGAAAAGTCTCTTTTGACAATATGAACTTCTTATACCTTGTTTACTTTACAAATATTTGTAAATTTTAACTATGGTACCATTTGCATGTCCTTGAGACTTTTAAAGCTTGTAGATGCTATCATGATACTAAAGGACAAAATGATCCTAAGCCCAATTCATGAACTTTTCACATATCTCTAGATCCACATTAATCCCAAGGGGATTAAGAGTACCATGATATAGAACCTATATCTACTTCTAGAAATCTAGAATGATTTTTGAGGTTAAGTCAATTGTGGAAGTTTGGCCCGGTTGGTTTATTGGTTTCCATAAAAATATTGAGTGGAATTTTAAACATTCTTGAGATTTCAGAAATCTACAAAGGTGAAAAAAAGAATATGAGCATGTGATTAAATTTGATATTAAAACATGTTCATGGTCTTTCAAGCATGTTTATCTCCCACTATTTTATCAAATTCTTCACCCTAAGAAGAATTCGGGAAATCAAACTTTTTAGTGAGAATCAAGACCCTAATGACTCACTAATGGACCCCCGTGATTAGTGCCATCCACAAGCAATCGAAGGGTAAGTAACTTTTGCTAATTGCATCTTGTGCAACTCTTGATGTATTTTACCTCACTTTTCATAAAACCTACATAACTGTATGCCATCTATATTACTAAGCATTAATTTCGACATACCAATCAATCTTTGATTCAAGATAGCCTTATGACATCCCTATGACCAGTTCCAATGCGTGAGGGTTCTTAAGTTAAAGGTGCATCTCATACTAAGTGTATGCTCACGGCTTTCCTCCTAAGTGTGACCCCCGTGACCAAGTGCCATCACACAAAATCAGTAGCATTATCATGGCATACACTATTAGAGGAAGGCTTGGATTAATTAAAACTTTTTTAATTTGTATCTATTTAGACTTAATATTTGAAAAAACTTAGACATTCTAAGTGTAGGGTTTTTGCTTGCAAAGATCTCATTATTTTTATCTTTTTATTTAGGTTCTCTATATCCTAATTATACGTCTCATACATCAATAGGATATGAAAAATATAAATAAGTAAATAGTCTAGCATACATCTAGGTTGGGATGACCATGAGCCTAACTAAGTGATGCATTTAGAACCATAGGTGTGTCCCTTGGTTGATTTTAGATGGGTTGATTAAATTAAGCTATTACATGAGTGTATCCTATACATTAATGGGTCTTCAAGCCTCCTTAGATCCTCTTTGCTCCTTGCAACTTTTATGAGATAACGAAAACCACACTCCTAGTGATTCCACTCTCATAACATTTACATGATGGAACAAGAGGCAAGCAAGCTCCATTTAATACAAACCATTTCAACAACTTGAAATAAATAAAATCAATACTAAAAAGCTCATGATCATCCCCATTTATTCATTATCCATTCAACAGTTAAATGTACAATAAATAAATCATGAATTGACATTCAATTCCAACAATTAAGTGCTAAACATATAAACAAATAATCATGCAAAAATATGAATAACACTTATGCATCATATTTATGCCACAATTGGAGATCAACTTTAACTAGTTTTAAAAGCAACCAAAAAGTGTCCAACACAAATTTGAGGCCTTGCACAACAATTGTGCAACCAATATGTGTGTTTCAAAACAAGTTTGGTCACTAAAGAAATAAAGAAAAAGCTCAAAACCCATCCCAAATCCAACTAGGGGCTGTTGGTTGAGGCTTGCTTCCTGTTGAGTTGTAGCTCTTGGCCAATACCCTACTGTGGGCTGCCATGAGCTGACCGTACCTCTATTTTGAGGTTCATGGCCTAGTCAAGCCATTTTTGGCTCAACTTTTGTGCACCAATAATTTTAGAACAACTTCTAAACATCAAAACACACAACATAGGAGAAAATTCAATATTAAAACACCTTTTAATATTGAAATATCAAATGACCAAAGATGCTTGGAAAACAAGTTTAAGCAAGAATTATATTCTTCAGAAATCTCCAATTATATCTAATCTTATTGGACCTAAAAATGACCAAAGCAATTTTAAGGCCATTCACAACATGCTATGTTAGAATATAACATCGATGAATACCAAATCAAAATTTAACATTAGAAAAATAAATCAAAACATGTCCATCATATGATTTAACAATTAAAGCACACAATAGCATGATTCAATCCATCAATCAAGAAGCCATGAGCAAGATCATCCATACAATCTAATCACATGGGGATCACCCATCTTATAGATCGAGTACATAGTGATTAGATCATCCTTTGGAGAAGTCCTTGGAGTGATCTCTTCAAGTCCTTTGTTTCCATTTATAAAGGTAAATATTTTCATTCAAATCCTCATTTAGAGCATGATTATGATCCTTGAGGGGGATTTGATTGGTAATATTTTTCCTATTTTTGGTTTTAATATTTGAATCCCAATAATTCTTCTTCTTTTAGAGAAGTGTTGCCCTCATGAGCAGCGACAATCCTTTCATTTGAGCTAAAAGCTTTGTATGGTGAAGTGAGGATCCAATCACATAGTGAAATTTAAACTTCATCAAGTGAAAATAACTTGTAAAACCACATTCTTAGGATCTTATTTTATGCCTTAAAGATGGATTTGGCAGAAAATTAATTACCTTGATTGATTTTTCAAAAATTAAAATGTAGAAGCTTTAGGTGACTCTTCAATTGAGGATCTGTAGCTTCTCCTTCCTTAGATCTTTCTTCCTCACTCTTTAACCTCAAAATATAGAAACTTAAGGCCTCAAAATATCTTCCAAACCATTCTCAAAGGGCAGCAAAAAAACCAACCAAATCAAGCCTCCAAAAATCTCTAATTGCAATGAAGAACTCTTCTTTAAAGGGTCTTCCTTGTTCACCAACAATAATACCCCAAGTGTGGTATCTATAAAGGTATCCACACACTTTAAAAGCACTCTAATATTTACTCTTATGATAGGGAAAAAATGACAAAGAATAAGGAATTCAAAATGGAAAAAAAGTTTGGAAAAGAGAAAAGATTGGGAAAGAATCTTGCAAAGGAGTTATTGAAAAATGGAGGTAGATTGGAATCTAAATATTAAAACCAAAATAAGAAAAAATAAAACCAATCATATACTTCTGAAGAATAAATGTCATAACCATGTACTAAATGAGGATTAGAAGGCAGAAAATTTACCTTTGTGAATGAAAACAAAGGATTTAACTAGATCACTCCCAGGACTCTTCCAATGGATGATCTACAAGCTCCAACAGTTGGATTCAATTGCTCCCCTTCCAAACCTATAAAAATTGGAAAAATTGGCACACCAATGTACCCCTATAATAGCAAAGGTGTGACCAAAAATACCAAAAAATACAATATCTAGATTATCGAATTGATCCACTAAAATCAGCCACAAATTGGTTCACCAATGAATTTCTAAGTTCCCCAAGTGTTGAACCACCTAGAATAGGCTCTCAATCAACCTCACTTGGCTAGAGAATAGAGGAAGATAGTGATAATTGGAAAATGGCAATTTTTGAAGGAGAGAGGGGTGAAAGAATTTTTTATGTGATTATGTTGGAATAGTGCCCCACAAGCCAATTACATTAGCCTTGTAAACTATTTCATTTTAAGACAACCTTGATTGAATGATATTCATTATATGTCTATCTTTATCTTATGCACTTTATTTTCTTCACTAGCACTTAGATGACGCCCATAGATCACACAAGACTATAAAACTTGGTCACACACTAGGTGGTGATCATGGAATAAGTCCTACACGATCATGATCTTAAAACTTCCAAGTCATAAAATCTTATGAGACAGAGCATCTAACTTCCGAATAGACTTGCATTAACAATGCATAAATTCAAAGGCTATATGTTGCTCCATTCCAGAAGTAATTCCATATGAGATATGGATATATGTTGGTAAGTGCTTATTAGAGAAAAAAGCACTAAAGACCCACATGGAGAATCCACTAGATAGCTGAAGTGGCATGTCGGTAATGGCAAATTCTCCTATTTATGCTAGTGTATATTATTAGTCTTTTAACCTAAGGATCCATGTTAACCTTGTGTTTGGTCTTTATGCTTTGACTCCTCCCTAGTCACTATCGAGCCACTCCGGTAAGGATTTGGCATAAGCTACTAGACATAGAGGTTGGTGAGATCCAAGAAGGAATCTAACTCCTCATCATTGTGAATGGAGAATGTGTTCTATAATGATCAAATCCTAGAAATCCTTACGCAAGGTGGTGTGATAATTTGGAAAAGAAGTTTTTCAAAGGTAAGGTCACACAATGGAATCGAACATTAAGAATAGAACCATAGTATTGAGGCTATTAGAGAGCTGACTAATATCTTGCCCTAGGCCTTTTCTAGGAGATAGGAGTCGAAAGAATCGTATTTGCATGGTACGCACAATACTAGAATGGTTTTTCAAGAGCATTCATTTCGGCCAATTAGTTGGGCTCCATGGGCTTGAGGTTGGACATTAACTATGGAGATTGGGTACTCTTCAATTAATGAGATTAACTGAATTAAGTCACTTTATTTAAAGGAGTTTAAACTAAAGTGAATGTTGAATATTCCAAAGTCATAAGGAGTTGTGAGCCCATGTCTAATGAATGGTAGAACCTAATGGGTCACACACAAAAGCCAATTAAATGGCCTATTGAAGGAAGGTGAATTTTCTAAGAGTTAGAATTTTATTATTTTTTTTCTTGAGGAGGCAAAATTGTAGTCATTTTGACTTGATCAATTTAAATGTTAAATTGATCGAATTAATTTAAGGGTTAAATTAAGAATTAATTAATTGATGTCACATGACTATCAATTGATTAAAATTAATATAAGGGTTGAGTTGATTTTGACTAGCTTAAAACGTTAAATGTTTTGACTTAAAAATTAAATCAAATGATTATTAACTAAATTAAAGTGTTTAATTTAATTAAGTTGGAGAGATAATTTTTGGAAGAATTATTAAATGAAGAGTTCATTTAACAAGAATAAGAATTAGAATTTAATTGTAAGATATTTCATTAGAGGAAATTGGTGCTTCAATTAAATTTACTAATCACAAAGTTAGTGGCCACCTAAACAAGGGACACTTGGCATCACCTCCTTGTGGGAGGTGTGTGACCACTTTTATATATAGATATAGTGAGTGTCTGGCCAAAGAGAGCATGAGGTGAGCACATTTTGTGTGATATTCTCCCAACAATATTGTGCAATGGAAATCTAAGTTGTTAGCCTCTCATCCCTCTCTCCTTCCACCACAATATTCTTAACCTTCCTCCCATTATTCTCTCCATATTTTCCAGATTTTATGTATAGAATAGGCCATTGATTTAGTGTGTGGACGTTTGCATTAGAGGCAATCTAGTTTGGTTGCTTTTTGCTCTTGACTAGAGCTATTTCTGGCAGCTGGTTTTTGCCTCTGCTTGAGGTATCTCTGGAGTTCTGATCAGCCTGACATTTGGCCTGTAGAATCTTAAAATGGATTAGGAGTTCCAGTTAAAATTTCATCCCAAATGGATAAGTCTATACAAGGTAAAAGTGGTGGTGATCCTGCTACACCAGTGAAGAGCCCATTTGACAGTTGGAAAGAGTTTGACTCTTACTCTTCGTTTTTGCTATCACCAAGGTATTTTATTTTTTAAAATATGAATTTAATTTATTTTTTGATCCTTTGGGTGATTTTTTGGACTAGTTTTTTCAATTTTTGTGAAAATATTTAGACCCTAGTGCCACACAAACCTACAGATTATACAACAAAAATTATATCACACTTTCAGAGGGAAAATGTGAGGAATGCCAACTAAGACAAGTGGCCAACCACATGGCATATTTATAGGAGGAGGTGTAAGCTCTTGGATGCTTCCAACACACCCTCCATGCATGTTGGCAACTTGTCAACTTATGTGTGCATTTGCATTTTATGTGTATTTGCATTTGAATTAACATTTATATTTTGTCTCATGAAATGAAATGCTAATTAACTCAATTCAAATGGACTCTTCAATTTTATTTCCCTCCAAAATATAAATTCTTAATTTAATTAATTTAACTTAACTCCTTAAGTTAATTAACTTAACTCTTTAAATTAACTAGAGTAAACTTGACTAATTAATTGTCATATGGTTCCAATTAAATTAACACCTTAATTTAATTGACATAATTTAATTCTTTAAATAATTTTGATTAACTTGACACTTAAATTATCAAGCCAAAATGACTAATTAAAATGTCAAAATGTTTCACTCTCCAAAAACGCCTAGCACTTGATTTTCTAACTTTTTAGAAAATCCCTCCTATCAAATATGAGTTTTCTTATGCTTTTTTTTGTGACCCATTAGGTTCATCCATTCATTGGATATGGGCTCATAACTGATTGTGATATTCTGAATATTGAAATATTCTCATTAGTTTAAACTCTTTTAAACTAATAACACTTTAAATCAATTTCTATTAATTGAAGAGCATATAATCTCCATGGCCGATGTCAAGCAACAAGCCCGTGGAGCCAAACTAATTGGATGAATGAATTATATCATGATAAACCATTATAGCTTATGTTTACCATACAAATATGGTCATTTGGTCTCCTATCTCCCAAAAGAGGCCTAGAGTAAGATATTTGTCAATCATTATAGAATACATAGGGAATGCACTTGTTCTTCACAACAATGATGAAATGAAACCCATCTTGGATCTCATAAATCTCCATGCTTAAGTAGGTCATGCCAATCCCAACTTCGTATGAGCTGCTACATAGTTGGGGAAAAGTCGAAGTATAAGGATCGAAGTACAAGGATACTATAAATCCTCAAGTCCAAGGACTAATTATATGCATTGTAGTAAGTTTAAGAACTTACCACTACTAATGTGCCACTATGACTATCTTGTAGATTCTCTTGGTAGGCCTTCATTGAACATGTTCCCTAACAAGCACCCACTAACATGTACGTATGTCTAACACAGATTACCCATGAACAAGGACAATATCCAACTCCTTGAGATATGCATTGTTAGTGTAAGTCTATCTAAATCTTAGATACCCTATTTCATAAGATTCTATGAGTTGAAATATTTTAAAATCATGGCCATAGAGACTTGTTCCATTATCACCATTATATTCAAAGAGATGGATGGATTGGGATCCAAATATTAAAACCAAAATAGGAAAACATAAAACCAATTGTCTCATTCTAAGGATCATAATCATGCACTAAATAAGAATTTGAGGGTAGAAAATTTACTTTTGTGAATTAAGTCAAAGAATTTTACTAGCTCACTCAAAAGACTCTTTCATTGGATAATCTATAGGCTCCAATAGTTGAATCCAATTGCCCTTCTTTCAAAGTTCCAAAAATCAAGAAATTTGATACACCAAATAACCTCTATACTAGCAGCCTTGTGATGAAAAATCACTAAAAATCTCAACTTTTAGATTGCCCAAATGATCCACCAAAATCAGCCATAAAATGGTTCACCAATGAACTTCTAAGTTCCCCAAGTATGGAACCTTGATTTTAAAGTCCACACACCTAGGATAAGCTCTCAATCAACCTCACTTTTTCTTGATAAATAGAAAAATGAGGTGAGTAGAAAAGTGCCGATTTTGGAAGAGAGATAGAGGAGAGAATTTTTGGTGGGATAATTCAACACATGAATTATATCAAACTTTTGGGGGGGAAATGTAATGAATGTGTTGGAATAGTGCCTTGCGGCCAATTAGATTGTCATATAAACTATTTCACTTGAGATACAATCTTTATTGAATGATATTCATTATATATCTCATCTTATGTTTATCATACTCAACTAACATTTAGTTGAAGCCCTTGTAGGAATAATACCCTGCACGCCATTTAGAATAACCATGTAAACTATTTCACTCGTGATACAATTTTGATTAAATGATATTCTTTATATGGCCATTTTTATCTTATGCTCTATATTACTTCACTGGTATTTGGATAAAGCCCGTAGATCACTTATGACTACGAGACTTGGTTCAATGACCATGGAATACATCTTACACGATCGTAATCTTAAATCTTTCAAATCATAAGATCTTGTGAGATAGGGCATCTAAGTTCTTGATAGACTTACACTAACGATGCATAAATTCAGGAGTTGAATATTACTCCATTCCATAAGCAACCATATGGGATACGTGTGTATATTGGTGGGCTTTTATTAGGGAACAAATACTAAAGACCAACTCAGAGAATCTAATAGATAGTTGTAGTGGCAAGTCGATAATGGCTAATCTATTTGAGATTGGGTATGAGATACTTGGCATAGAGGTTTATGAGATCCAAGATGGAATTCGACTCTTTGTCTTTGTGAAGGGCTAGTACATCTTTTACATATTCTATAAAAATTGATTCCAAGAAATCCTTACACAAGGTGGTGTGACAATTTGGGAAAGGATTTTTCCAAAGACAAGGTTGCACAATGGAATCAAACATTAAGAATAGAGATATAGTATCAAGGATATTGGGTATCTTGCCTTAGGCCTCTTTTGAGAGACAGAAGGTAGAATGACCGTATTTGCATGGTGCGCGTAGAACTATAACAGTTCTCCAAGAGCATTCATTCCAACTAATTTGTTAGGCTCCATGGGCTTCAAGTTGGACATCAACCATGGAGAGTTGGTACTCTTCAATTAATGAGATTAACTAAATCGAGTCAATTAATTTAAAAGTATTTTAAACTAAAATGAATATAAGATATACAAAAGTAACAAATAGTTGTGAGTCCATGTCTAATGAATGGTAAAACCTATTGGGTCATACACAAAATCCAATTACCTTCCTAATTGATGGAGGAAGTTTTCTAAGTGTTAGAATTTTCTCTCCTAATGGACCAACTTTGAGGTGATTAATTTGAGGATCAATTTTGGCTTGTTTAATTTAAATGTTAAATTAATCAATTAGTTTAAGAAGTTAAATTAGACCAGTAATTAAAGAGTTAATTATTTGGTGCCATTTGATCTCCAATTGAACATAGTTAACTTAAAGAGTTAAGTTAACAAAATTAAGCTTAAGAGTTAAGCTTATTGACTTAAGAGTTAAGTCAAAGGTTAATTAATTAAATTAAAATGTTTAATTTAATTAATGAGAAGAATAAATTTTTGGAGGAAAAATTCAAATGAACAGTTCATTTAAGTTGGTATTTTAATTAATTTGAAATTAGATTCCTAATGAAATTGAAATGCACGTGAAATTCAAATATAATTTGAAATTCAAGCTTGCCACCTTGGCAAACAAGTGGCCACCCCCTCCCTTGAGGAAGATGTGAAGCCAAGTTGGAATCACACCATCCTCTATCTATATATAAATATAGAGATGAGGGAATTCAGCTATTCACACCATTTGAGAATATTAGAATCTTTCCCAATTTCTCTCCAAAAACCTCTCTCCATACATTGCCTCATGAGTTGAAGCATTGCTTTCTCTTTTTCTCCCAACCTCAAAATCAACCTCCACCATAGGTTTTCTCTTCTCTTTCTCCAGATAAAAGGGAGGAGAAATTGAAAGTTCAACTGGTGTGTGGATCATTATAATAGAGGCAAAACATTTGATTTTCTTGCCTTGGAGATCCATTGTACAAAGTAGCAATTTTGGTGAAGTTTTCTGAGAAGATCCAAATTGATTTTTGCTCCATATTTTTCAAAAATCTTCATCATTGAGTGGATAAGATCCATATTTAATTTTGTGAATTTTGGAGATCTCAAAGCCAGGCAAAAGTTGTTGTTTCTCTGCTGTACCAATTTCTGGCAAATTATAGACTTATGAAGTATTCATAATTTTCTCCTTGGAAATTAGCTATTCAAGGTAACTCTTTTACCAAATCTAGATCTATGGCATGTTTAGATCCTTGGTAGCTTGAGTAGCCTGATTTATTTTAGCTTTTGAAGTTTTAATTATTGGATCCTACTGCTACTTTTAGCTTCAACCCTTATATCACACAAGACTATGGGACTTGGTCATGTACTAGGTAGTGATCATGAAATAAGTCTTTTATGATCGTTATTTGAAATCTTTCAAGTTGTAGGATATTATGAGATAGGGCACCTAAGATCTAGATAGATTTACACTAACGATTCACAATTCCCATGGTGTTTGGATATTACTCTATTTAATGAGCAATCGATGTGAGATATAGGTACATATTAGTGTATGCTTGTTAGAAAACAAGTTTATTGAAGGCCCACCCAAAGAATCCGCTAGACAGTGATAGTGGCAAGTTCTTCAATTTATGCTAATGCATATAATTAGTCATTTAACTTAGGAATCCATGACAACCTTGTGTTTAAGTCCTTATGCTTTAACTCTTCCTTCACCACTTAGTGAGTCTTTCAAGTTGAAACTAGATATAAACTACTAAGACATAAAGGTTTGTGAGATACAAAATAGAATCTAACTCTTCATCTTTATGAAGCGCAAATGTATCTACTATATATTTTATAATGATCAATTTCACGAAATCCTTGCACAAGGTGGTATAAAAATTTGGAAAAGGGGTTTTCTAAAGATGAAGTCATAAATGGAATCAAACATTAGGAATAGAAACATAGTATTGAGGCTATTAGAGAGCCAAAAAATATCTTGCCCTAAGCATTTTTTAGGAAATAGGAGATGGAATAACTGTATTTGCATAGTAAGCATAGAGCTAGAATGATTCTCCAAAAGTATTCATTTTGATCAATTAGTTGGGCTCCATGAGTTTGAGGTTGGACATCAGCCATGGAGATTCAATTAATGAGATTAATTGAATTAAGTCATTGGTTTAAAGGAGTTTAGACTAATGTGAATATTTGATATTCTATAAATCACAAAAGTTGCGAGCCTATGTCTAATGGATAGTAAACCTAATGGGTCACACACATAAATGAATTGGAATGAAGGTGAATTTTCTAGAATTTAGAAAGATTCCACTTTGAACGATTTGTGGAGATAGACAATTAACTAAATTGTTGGACATCTTAACTTGATCAATTTAATTTTTAAATTGATCAAATTAATTTAAGAAGTTAAATTAGACCAATAAAATTAAGGAATTAATTTAATTGGTGCCACAAGACTATCAATTGGTTAAGTTAACTTAAGGAGTTAAATTAACTAAAACTAACTTAAAAAGTTAAGCTAATTGACTTAAGAGTTAATTCAAATGTTAATTAATTAAATTACAATGTTTAGTTTAATTAAAATGAAGAATTAATTTTGGAGGGAAAGTTCAAATGAAGATTCCAAATGAAATTCATATGCATCTTAAATCCACAAACAACTTGCTTGCAAGTTGGCACCAACCTTAAGGATGGTGTGATGCCACCTAATCCTCACACCTTCCCTCCATCTATCTATAGATATAGAGAGTGTGGCCATCCATCACATGTGATACACAAGCAATGTTATATCTAATTGTTACATTCTCTCTTTCTCTCTAATTTTGTATGTGTTGCCTTATATGTTGAAACTTCACATTTTTTAGCTTCATCTCTTACCTCCAAAATCAGCCATCATCCTTGATCTTCTCTCCCTTGTTTCCCAGCTAACATTAGAGAGAATTATATTGTCCATTGGTGTGTGGATCTTATCTTTAAAGGCAAAACAATTGGATTTCTAGCCTTTTGAAGATCCTTTGTCGAAGTAGTAACTTGGAGGAATTTCTGAAATGGATTCTGATTTTCTAATTTGGATGAAATTTTTAATAAAGGTTCATCAAGGTGTTGGTGATCTCTTGTCCAAATTTCAGCCAATTTCGAATTGTTTTGGTTGGGAAAACGTTGCCGTGAAATAGCTACACCACTAGAAGACAACTTCAAGGTGTTGAAATGTTCTTCCTACTTTCCTTGCATTTTGAGCATTCAAGGTATTCCTTCTTCCAAATCTGAATTTAAAGCATGATTAGATCCTTGATTTCATGTGTAGCCTAGTTAATTTGGCATTTTTATGCTTTGATTATTAGACCCTAGTGCTATACTTGACTTCAGAATGCCAACTAGCACCAACTGGCCAACCCCATGTCCTATTTATAAGGGGGATGGAAGCTCTTCAATGCTTCTGTCACACCCTTCATGCATATTGGCCAACTTGCCAACTTGTGTGTGCATTTACAATTTAATTAACCTTTGCATTTCATCTCATGAAATGACATGTTAATTAATTTAAATTCAAATGAACTTTTCCATTTGATTTTCCTCAAAAACTTAAATTCTCAATTTAATTAAACTAACTCTTTAATTTAATTATTTTAACTTAACTCCTTAAGTTAATTAACTTAACTCTTCAATCTAATTAGAGTTAACTCCTTAAATTCACTTGACTAACTAATTTTCATATAACACTAATTAAATTAGTATCCTAATCTAGTTCGGCCAATTTAACTCCCTAAATTATTTTAATTAATTTGAGTACTTAAATTAATCAAGCCAAAAATGGCTAATTAAAATATTCAATTTTTTTCTCTCCAAAAATACCTAGTCATGAATTTTCTAACTCCTTAGATAATTCTTCCTATAAAATAAAAGTTTCCTTAGACTTTTGTGTGTGACCCATTAGGGTCATCCATTTATCGGACATGGGCTCACAACTTATTATGATATTTTGAATATTAAAATATTTAAATTAGTTTAAACTTATTTAAACTAATAACTTTTTCAATTAATCTCTATTAATGGAAAAGTAGCCAATCTCCATAGTCAATGTCTAGCAACAAGCCCATGGAGCCCAACTAATTGGATGAATGAATTTTATCATGATGAACCATTATAGCTTATGCTTACCATATAAATATGGTCTTTCCATCTCCTATCTCCCAAAAGAGGCCTAAAGCAAAATATTTGTTAGCTCCATAATAGCCACAATAACTATGTCTCTACTTCCAATGTTTGATTCACCTTTATGACCTCAACTTTGGAAAACACCTTTTCAAAATTGTCATACTACCTTGCATAAGGATTTCTTCGAATCGATCATTATAGAATACATAGGATATGCACTCGTTCTTTACAACAACAAGGAGATGGATCCCATTTTGGATCTCACAAATGTCCATGCTTAAGAAGCTTGTGCCTAATCTCAACCCTATATGACCTGCTATGTGGTCAGGAAAAAGTCAAAGCATAAAGCCCTAAACATAAGGTTACTAGAGACCTAAACATATAATTGGTCCAAGGACTAATTATATGTACTATCGTAAGCTTGAGAACTTGTTACTTCTGATGTGTTATATGACTATCTAGTGGATTTTCTTGGCTAGTCTTAGGTGAACTTGTTCTTTAACAAGCACCCACTAACATGCATCCATATCTCACATAGATTGTCCATGAAATAGAGAAATATCCAACCCTTTGGTATATACATCATTGGTACAAGTCTATCTGAATCTTAGATGCCATGTCTCATAAGATTCTATGACGTATTATACTTTAAAATCTTGACTATAGACAATTGGTTCATGATCACCATTATATGAGTGACCTAGTACCGTAGTCAAGTATAATTTAAAGGTTTCAACCAAATGCATGTGACGTATAAAAAGCATAAGATGAAAATGGCCATTTTAATAAGAATATCATTCAATTAATATTGTATCACAATAAGATTAGTTTTACACACCAATCTAATTGGCTTATGGGACACTAATCCAACAAATATGCATGACCAAATTTTGTAGTCTAGTATGATTTAAGTTCTTCAACCAAATGAAAGAGAAGTATAAAAGTATAAGATGAAGATATCTATTTAATTAAAACATCATTCAATCAATATTGTATCATAAGAGGAGTATTTTTACGTGCCAATCCAATTGACTTGTGGGGTACTATTCCAATAATCTCCCACTTGCCTTGTAACCAATTCCCAATAGCCTTAAAGTCCATCTTCTCAAGATGTCCTTCAAAGACTTTTCGCATTAGGGGTTTAGTTAGTGGATTTGCTATATTCTCTTCTAAGGTTACCTTCTCCACTTAGATGTCGCCTCTCTCAATGATCTCATAAATCAAATGATAATACTTTAAAATATGCTTGGATCACTAATGAGATCTTAGCTCTTTTGCTTGCACAATGATTCTGTTGTTGTCACAAAAAATAATAAATGGCTTTGGAATGTTAGGCATGACATCCAATACTTGGATGAAGTTTTTCATCCAAACACCTTCTTTTGTGGTTTCTGAAGCTACAATATATTTTGCTCGATGATAAAGTTAGTTGTGATGCCTTGTTTGGAACTTTTCCAACTTACTGCACCCCATTGTGGCAAAATATAAGACCTGAGGTGGATTTAAGGTCATCTTTATCAAATTGGAAACTAGAATCCGAAAATCCTTCAAATTTCAATTCTCCATTACCTTACTTCTTTTCAAGTACTTTAGGATTGTTTGTATAGTTGTCTAGTGACTTTCATTAAGGTTAGATGGAAAGCAGCTTGTAACATTTAGAGCATGTACTACATCCAGTCTAATATATTGAATAGCATACATTATGCTCCCAATTGTGGATTCATAAGGTGTATGGGAAATCCTTTCTCTCTCGTCTTTGGTTTTAAGGGTCATAGACTTGGAGAGATAAAGACCATGTACTATAGGGAGAAATCCCTTTTTAGATTCTCTATGCTAAACCTTTGTAGTATCTTATCAATGTACGCAATTTGAAAGAGCCCCAACATCCTCTTTAATCTATATCTATAGATTCATATTCCTCGTACAAAGGATGCTTCTCCCAAATCTTTCATGGAGAATTGAGAAGATGACCATGCTTTAGTATACTATAACCCTTCTTTCTCACTTTCAATGAGAAAAATGTCATCGACAAAGAGCACAATAAACTTTATCAAACTCCTACTAACCTTTTTATACACATAAGGCTCATACACATTTTTAACAAATTCAAACAAATTAACCATCTTATCAAAATGTATGTTCTAAATTCGGGATGCTTTCTTTAGTCCATAGATAGACCTTTGGAGTTTACGAACATATTGCTCACTCTCTTTGGATGTAAAACCTTGTGGTTGCTCTATATAGATTTCTTCTTCTATGTTTTCATTAAGAAAGATTATCTTTACATGGATGTAAAACCTTGTGGTTGCTCTATATAGATTTCTTCTTCTATGTTTTCATTAAGAAAAATGGTCTTTACATCCATTTTCCATATCATATAGTCATAGTAAGCAGTATGGCAAGCATAATCTTAATGGACTAAGGTATAGCAACTGGTGAAAAGGATATCTCAAAATTAATACCTGGTTTTAAGTATATCTTTTTGCCACTAGTCTAGCCTTAAAAGTTGTCACCTTTCTATCTACTTCTAACTTTTGCTCATGGATCCACTTGCAACCAATAGGGACTATACCCTTTGGTAGATCTACCAAAGTACATACTTGTTAGAGTATATAAAGTCCAATTTAGATTTTATGGCCTCAAGCCAATGGCTTGAATCTATGTCCAACATAGCTTCCTCATAAGTCTTTGGATCACTATCTGTTTATCTTGTCTCATGAAGGAATCCAAGCCTTTTAAGTTGTTTCTTGATTCAATTCGACCTTCTCAGAAGTTGTGTGTTAGGCTCTAAATGCTCTATTATTTCTACCACTTGTAGGATAGTACGATCATGTTAAACTTTATCAAGTTCAATGATAACACCTTTTCTATCTAATAGAAAAAAAAATTTGAAAAGGTGGCATTTCTCGAAACAAACACCTTTTGTTCTGAGGGGTCACATAAATAATAACCTAAAGACTCTTTTAGGTATCCCACAAACTTACACAAAGTGGATCTTGCATCAAACTATTAAATAAGGGTAAGATGGTGCTTTGCCATACCACGTTTCATGCAGTGTCTTAGCATTGACTTTGAGAGTACTACATTTAGTTGCCTTGTCACCATCTCAAGGGTGTATCCCCAAAAGGAGATAAGTACATCACAGAAGCTCATCATGGAATGTACCTTATCCAACAAGGTGTAATTTCTCTTCTCGGCTACTTCATTATGTTAGGGTGTGCTGGGTAAGGCCCATTGTAAGAGAATTCCATTTTTTTAGATAATCCAAAAAATTGATAATTAAATATTTCTCTTCTCAATTTAATCAAAGAGCTTTAATACTAAGTCCTTGATGTTTTTCAACCTCATTCCTATATGCTTTTAACTTTTCAAAAGCCTCTAACTTGTACTTCATAAGCTACATATATCCAAATCGAGTATGATCATTAGTAAAGGTAATGAAGTAAGAATAGCCTCCTTTTGCGCTATCTCTCAGTGGTCCACAAACGTCCATATAGATCAAATCCAATAGACTTGTGGTTCGCTCTATTTGTCCTATAAAAAGAGTCTTAGTCATTTTTCCTTTTACATAAAACTCATAAGTAGGAAAATCCTTAATTCCACTAACAATTAGTACTTTAAGGGCATCTATCTTGTGCATCCTATTCTTGAAAATATGTCCTAGTCTTTCATGCCACTAAGTGGCACTTTCTTGGTTATCTAATCTTCTTTTACTTTGTTAAATGTGCATAAGTGATGATTGAGAATCCATAATGTATAATCCACTACTAAATGTACGTATTGCAACTAGAGAACCATTCTTTATTACTTTCAATTTCCCATTCGATATTGAAAAATTGAATCCTTTATTATCTAAAATAGGAATTGAGATAATATTCTTCACAAGAGTTGGTATATAGTAATAAGGATCTAATACAATAAAATAGCTCCTTAAGACAAACTTCATAACACTTTCAATTTTAGCTGCAACTTTTGTTCCATTACTAAGGCGTAGGATCAAATCCTCATCACATAGACTTTTTCTTCTTTTCATCCCTCGTAACAAACTACGAAGGTGAAAACCACATGCAGTATTAAATAATCATGAGAAAGAATTAGTAGTCAAGTGTACTTCAATAAAGTACATACCATTCCCAAAGATTGCGAGATATTTCTTGTAATTTTGTTTCTAATGGCCCATCTCACCATAATAGAAACAAGTGGTATCCTTCTTTTCCTCTTTTTTCCTCTTGACCCTATCAAATAGTTTTAATGCTTCTTTTTTTCTTCAAAGAAGTACTCTTTTTCTTATTACTTCTTTTCTTCTTTCCCCTTGGGCTTTTAGACTCGAAGGAGAACGTAAGCATTAAGGGTTTGTCCTTTTCCATAGTCATCTTGGTCATTGCCAACATATTGACCAATTCATTGATTGTTACTTCTTGATTAGACATATTAAAGTTCATCACGAATTGGTCAAATAAGCTAGGTAAGGATTAAAGGATTTAGTCCACATACAGATCTTTGTCCATGATTATTTCCGAAGTAGCGAGCTTCTTGACAAGCCCAATCATCTTAAGCCCATGATCATGGACATTACTCCCCTCCACTATCCTAGCCTGAAAAAGTTGCTTTAAGAACATGTATCTCTCATGTCTCATTTGTACACCATACAACTCATGTATGTGTAGATATATCTCAAAAGAACTTTTTATATACTCATAAGACTTTTCAAGCTCATTGGACATGAAGGCCTAAACTCACATGTAGCACTAGGATCTAATTATCAAAGCTCAAAAATGCTGAAATAACTAGGATACACATGAAGCCAAGGATCTAAACATGCCATAGATTCAAATTTGGTATGAGGATTACCTTTATTTGCTCAAAATCCAAGGAAACTAGGAAAAAGCTTTCAACTCTTTGAAGCTATCTCCCTAGCAGCATAGCTATTTTTAAGTAACTTTTCCCCAACCAACTGATTTTTCCTCTAGCTGAAAATTTTACTAAAACTCACTAATATCTTGATGGATCAATAGTCCAAAATTCAGTTGGAATAGAAAACAAAAAGGCTCCTCAGAAAAGCCTCCAACCAACTACTAAAAATAGAGAATCTCCAAAGGCTAGCAATCCAATTGTCTTGCCCCTAAAGATAAGATCCACAAACCAATGCACAATCCAATTCTCCTCTATGTTAGCTGGAAAACAACGGTGAGAAATACAAGGATGAAGGCTTGAATTAGAGGTAAGAGATGAAGAAAAGTGAAGCTTCAACACATGAGGCAACACTAGAAAAATTGGAGAGAAATTGAGAGAATCTAATTCTTAGCTTGCACTTCACATGTATGTTATAGCAGGCCACACACACTCTATATATCATTCTATAGAGAAATGATGGTGTGATGCCAAGGTAGCATCACACCTTCCTCAAGGGTAACACCAACTAGCCCTTACAAGTTGGCATGTGAATTTGAATTTTGTGTGCATTTGAATTTCATTTGGAATCTTCATTTCATCTCGTGAAATGTCATCCAAATAAATTCCAATACCACATAAAATGAAGTCTTCATTTGAATTTTTCCTCCAAAATTAATTCTTCATTTTAATTAAATTAAGCACTTTAATTTAATTAATTAATTTTTGATTAACTCTTAAGTCAAATAGCTTAATTCTTTAAGCTAGTAATTGTTAACTTAACTCCTTAAGTTAACTTGACCAATTGATAGTCATGTGGCACTAAATAATTAACTCCTTAATTAATTGATTTTAATTTAACTCCTTAAATTAATTATATCAATGAAACAATTAAATTAATCAAGCCAAAAATGACTACAATTATGTCAATTGATCAACCTCCAAAATTGATTATGAAAGAATATTTCTAACTCTTAGAAAATTCCCTTTTCTCAAGTAGCATTTGCAATTAGCTTTTGTGTGTAACCCATTAAGTTCTATCATTCATTGGACACGGGCTCACAACTCTTTGTGACTTTAGAAAATCAAATATTCATATTAGTTTAAACTCCTTTAAACTAATTGACTCAATTTAATTAATCTCCATTAATTAAAGAGTACTCAATCTCTATGGTCAATATCCAATCTCAAGCCTAACTAATTAGCCAAAATAAATGATTATGAAGGAATCATTTTAGCTCTATGCGTACCATGCAAATACTATCCTTCTATCTCTTATCTTTTGAAAGAGGCTTAGGGTAAGATATTTGTTGACTTTCTAATAACCTCGACACTATGTTTCTATTCTCAATGTTTGATTCTGATTTATTACCTTTCAAAAATTCCTTTTTCAAATTATCATACTACCTTACGTAAGGACTTCTTGAAATTGACCATTGTAGAATATATAGGAGATGTACTAACCCTTCACAATGACAAAATGTCAAATCCCATTTCAAATCTCAGAAACTTCTATATCTAAGTAGCTCATACACAATCTCCACTCGAACAACCCACTATGTGGCTAGGGAAGAGTCAAAGCATGAGGACCTAAACATTATGTTACCATGTACTGGCATAAGTTGAAGAACTTGCCACACCAACTTACTACTAGAGATATCTAGTGGATTCTCCGAGATGGCCTTCAATGAACTTGTTCTATATCAAGCATCCACTGACATACACCCATATCTTATATATCTTTGCACATGAAATCGAGCAATATCCAACCCTTGAGTTTATGCATCATTAGTGCAAGTCTATCTGAATCTCAGATGCCATGCCTTATAAGATCCTATGACTTGGAAGATTTAAGATCATGACTATATAAAACTTGTTTCATGATCACCACCCAATGTGTGACCAAAGTCCCATAATCTTATGTGATCTAAAGGCTTCAACTAAATACTAGTGAAGTAAATATAAGCATAAGATAAAGATAACCATTTAAAGAATATCATTCAATCAAGATTATATCACAGGTAAGATACTTTACATGGGAATCTAATTGGTTTGCGAGGTACTACTCCAATAAGGCCATCATGAGGCAATGGGTTTAGAGGTCATCTTCTACCTATTTAGTGAATGGTTCACATATCTCTTGAACAACATCCTTGCCTATGGCATCCAACAGACTTTAAGTTGGGACATATGTCCATTTCTTGGGGTTAAGAATGATTTTAAGGTTAAAAAGCCAATCGCAGTAGTTCAGCTTGGTTATTTGATAGATTCCAATATGATGCTTAGTAGATTCTTGGCTATGTTCGAGATTTCACAAATTTACAAAAGCAAGAAAGAGAATATAAGCATGTAATTGATTTTGATATTAGAAAACATGTTTGCGGACTTTCAAGCATATTTTTCTCCCACTATTTTATCAAATTCCTCACCCCTTTGGAAAATCATATTTCCTAATCAAAATCAAGGCCCAAAAGGCATCATTTGTGGATCCATGCATTATCAGACATCCACAAACAATCTTAAGGTCAAGAACCTTTGCAAATTACATCTCTTTGTAACCCTTCATTTGTTTTGCCTCACTTTTCATATAAACCTACTACTTATGCTGAAAGAGGTGTAATGCTAAGGATCCAATTTAAAATATTTAAAAACTGAGTCTAACTTAGATTACACCAATCCAAAGATTTAAATCATGCCTATATAATAAATTAAGGTTAAATTGTTACCTCTCAAGCAAACTCCAACTAAATCTTGAAATTATGCTTCCTTCTCTGAAAACAGACTACTTCTGGGGTAGCTAGGTGTGATCAACTCTTGATCGGGCAAATCACCTCAGATTCAAGCTAAATCTAGACCAAAAATTTTGCAACTCAATGGAAAATGTCCAAAAAGTATTTTAGCACCAAAATCCTTTAGCAAGACCTCAAGCATAATCCAGATATTCTCTACTAGAATAAAAAATCACCAAAGCAAGCAATTAAAAATTCGTCTTGCCTCTAATACCAAAGTCCACACACCATTGGACAATTCTTTTCTCCTTAATTCAGCTAGAAAAAAAATCAAGAAATAGAGCTTGGTTAGAGGCTGAAAATGGTGAGGGAGGTGAAGAAGAGAGTGAAGCCTCAACTCATGAGACAATCACTTTTGGAGGGAAATTTTAGATCTAACTTTTAGATGCATAAAATGTGTGAATCATCTTTAGCTGGTGGCCTTTCCCTCTATATCTATATATAGAGGAAGGATAGCATGATGCCAAGGTGGCATCACATATTCGTCAAGGTGGGGGCGCTATCTAAGCATGCCAACTTGCAAGTATCTTGCAAGTTTCATGTTAATTTGTGTGAATTTGAATTTCATTTGGAATCTGCATTTCATCTAATGAAATGTCCACCTAATAAATTCTAATTCCACTCCAAATGAACATTCCATTTGAATTCTCCCTCCAAAATCAATTATTCATTTTAATTAAATTAAACACTTTAATTTAATTAAACGTTGAACTTTCAAGTCAACTACCTTAACTCATTAAGCTAGTTTTGTTAACTTAACTCTTTAAGTTAACTTGACCAATTAATAGTCATATGGAACCAAATTAAATTAACACTTAATTTAATTGGTCTTAATTTAACTTCTTAAATTAATTAGATTAATTTAACAATTAAATTGATCAAGCTGAGATGACTAACAATTGTGTCAACCGATTCCCTTAATTTTCATCCACCTTGGAATTTTTCTAATGCTTAGAAACGTTTCTTAAAGATTTAGTATTGCCAATTAGCTTTTGAGTTTGAACCATTAGATTCCACCACTCATTGGACATGGGCTCACAACCTTTGTGACTTTAGAATATCTTATATTCACATTAGTTTAAACTTTTTTAAACCAGCCGACTCAATTAATTAATCTCTATTAATATCTCCAAGGTTGATGTCTAACCTCAAGCCCATAGAGCCCAACAATTGGCCAAATGATGCTTTTGGTGAACCACTCTAGCTCTATGTGTACTATGCAAATACAGTCCTTTTATCTTCTATCTCCTTGAAAGAGGCCTAGGGCAAGATATTTGTCACCTTCCTAATAGCTTCAATACTATGCATCTATTCTTAATGTTCAATTCCAGTTTTTGACCTCATTTAGAAAATTGCTTTTTGAAATTGTCACATTGTCTTGGCCAAGGACTCCTTGGAATCGATCATCATAGTGAAAGAGGTGTAATGTTAATGATCCAATTTAAAACATTCAAAAACTGAAATCTAACTTAGATTACACCAATACAAGGATCTAAATCATGCTTATATAATAGATTAAGGTTAGATGGTTACCTTTCAAGTAAAATCCAACCAAAAACTCGAAGTAGAGCTTTCTTTCCTAAAGGTAGACTGCATCTGGCGCAACAGAGTGTGATCAACTTTTGGTTGGGAAAATCACCTCAAATTCAAACCAAATCTCAACCAAAATTTCACCAACTCGATGTAAAATGTCTAGTAAAAATTTCAACACCAAAATTCTTTGGAAATACCTCAAACAGAATCCAGAAAGACACTGCTCGAACAAAGGATCACTAAAGCAAGCAATCTGAAATTCGTCGTGCCTCTGATGCCGAAGTCCACACACCAATGGACAATCCTTTCCTCCTTAATTTAGCTGGAAAAATCAAGTAGAAATAGAGTTGGTAGGAGGCCAAAAATGGTGAAGGAGGTGAAGAAGAGAGTGAAGCCTCAACACATGAGAGAAATCACTTTTGGAGGGAATTTTGGATCTAACGTTTAGATACACAAAATGCGTGAATGATCTTAGTGTTGGCTGCTCCCTTCTCCATATCTATATATAGAGTGGAGATGGTGTGATACCAAGGTGGCATCACACCCTTCTCAAGGTAGAGGCATCACACTCTTCTCAAGGTGGAGGCATCACCTAAGCATGCCAACTTGCAAGTATTTTGCAAGTTGCATGTTAATTTATGTTTAATTTGAATTTAATTTGGAATTCATATTTCATCTCATGAAATGTCTGCCTAATTAAATTTTAAATCAACACCAAATGAACATTTCATTTGAATTCTCCCTCCAAAATCAATTCTTCATTTTAATTAAATACAACACTTTAATTTAATTAAACTTTGACTTACCCTTTAAGTTAACTAGCTTAATTCTTCATGCTAGATCTTGTTAACTTAACACCTTAAGTTAACTTGACCAATTTATAGTCTTGAGGCACCAAATTAAATTAACAATTAATTTAATTGGTCTTAATTTAACTCTTTAAATTAATTAGATCAATTTAACAATTAAGTTGATCAAGCCAAGATGACTAAAAATTGTGTCAACTAATTCCCTTAATTTTTGGCCACTATTGAATCCTTCTAACATTTAGAAGATTCCTTTTAATAGTTAGGATTGCCAATTAGCTTTTATGTGTGACCCACTAGGTTCTACCGCTCATTGGATATAGGCTCACAACCTTTGTGACTTTAGAATATCATATATTCGTGTTGTCTTGAACTCCTTTAAACTAACTGATTTAATTTAATTAATATCTATTCATTAATGAATACCCAATCTCCATGGTCGACGTCCAACCTCAAGACCATGGAGCCCAACAATTAGCCGAATAATGCTTTTGGTAAACTATTCTAGCTCTACGCATACAATACAAATACAATCCTTCCATCTCTTGTCTTCGTGAAAGAGGCCTAGGGCAAGATATTCGTTGGCTCCCTAATAGCCTTGATGCTATGCATCTATTCTTAGTGTTTGATTCTGGTTTGTGACCTCATCTTTGGAAAACCTTTCCCCAAATTGCCACATTGCCTTGGCCAAGGAATCTTAGGAATCGATCAACATAGAACGCATAGGAGATGTACTGCCCTTCACAAAGACGAGAAGTCGGATCCCATCTTAGATCTCATAAACTTCCATGTCTAAGTAGCTTATGCTCAATCACCATAGGAATACCTACTAAGTACCCAAGATGGAGTCAAAGCATAAGGACTAAAACACAAAGTTGCAATGGATCCTTAGGTCAAAAGACAAATTATACACACTAGCATAAGAAGAAGAACAAACCACTACCCACTTGCTACTATGTCTATCTAGTAGATTCTTTGGGTGGGTCTCTAGTACCTTATTCTCTAACAAGCACCCATTAATATACTTCTATATCTCATACAATTTGCTCATGAAATGGAGCAACATCTAACCTTTGGGTTATGCATTATTAGTGCAAGCCTATTTAAATCTTAGATGCCCTGTCTCATAAGATTCTATGACTAGGGATATTTAAGATCACAATTGTGTAAGATTTATTCCCTGATCACCACTTAGTGTATGATCAAGTCCTATAGTCTTGTGTGATCTAGGAGCTTCAACCATATACTATTGAAGTAATAAAAGCAGAAGATGAAAATAGCTATTTATGAGAAATATTATTCAATCAAAATTGTATCACAAGTGAAATAGTTTACATGCCAATCTAATTAGCTTATGGTGTATTATTCCAATACATAGAACATATAGGAGATGTACTCGCCCTTCCCAAAGATAAGAAGTCAGATTCCATCTTAGATTCATAAACCTTTATATCTATGTAGCTTATGCTCAATCACCACCAGAATGCCCGCTAAGTAGCCAAAGTGAAGTCAAAGCATGAAGACCTAAACACAAGGTTATAACATATTCTTAGGTCAAAAGACTAATTATATGCATTAGCGTAAGCTGAAGAACTAGCTATGCTGACTTGCTACTACAGCTATCTAGTGGATTCTTCGAAAGAGTCTCCAGTGTCTTGTTCTCTAACAAGTACCTACTAATATGCACCCATATCACATATGTTTGCTCATAGAATAAAGCAGCATCAAACCCTTGGATTATGCATTGTTAGTGTAAGTCTATCCGAATCTTAGATGTTATATCTCATAAAATTCTATAACTTAGGACTATGTACAACTTATTCCATGATCACCACATAGTGTGTGACCAAGTCCCATAGTCTTGTGTGATCTAAAGGCTTCAACCATATGCCAATGAAGTAATGTATGCATAAGTTGAAGACGGCCATTGATAAAGAATATCATTCAATCAAGATTGTATCACAAGTGAAATAGTTTTCATGCCAATCCTATTAGCTTGCAGGGTACTATTCCAACATATGTGGTATCTACACTACTAGGTGTTAAATTGTATCTACCAATCAATCTTTAATTCTAAACTCCATAATGGCATTCCATAACTCATGAGATAATGTCAAAGTATGTTTTAAATTAAAGTGCAACATATGCTGAGAAGTGATCATAGCTTTCCTCTAATAAAGTGTTCCAGACTCGTGAGCCAACACTAAATTAGAGTAGCATCTCATGTCACCTCCTATTGGTAGAAAGCTTGCATTTGAAACTTCTTCTAATTTGCATCCAATTTGACTTATATTTTGGAAAACTTAGACTCCTTCAAATTAAGGGTTTTTCTAGCTTTGAAAGATCTCATCAATATTATCATCTCTTATTATGGTTCTCCATATCCTAACCATAAATCTCATACATTAATAAGAAAAAAAACAAAAATAAGTAAACACGCCTAGTGTGCTCTTAGGGGGGATGACCATGATCCTTAACCAAGTAGTACACTTAGACCCATAGGTGCATTACCAAGTTGATTTTAAGTGGATTGATAAAATCGTATCTATTACATAAATATATTCCATACATTCATGCGTCTTCAAGCCTCCTTGATCCTCTTGGCCTCCTTTATCTCTTTGCAACATCTACAATAGAAAAGAAATCCTTACCCCTAGAGTTCTACTCTCATAACATTTATAAGGTAGAAAATCAAGATGCACACAAGTCCTTATTTAATACAACCCCTTTCAAACAACTTTGAAACAAACAAAACCAATTTAAAGGCTTATGTTTATCCCCATGTATTCTTCATCTATTCAACACTTAAATGAACAATAAATAAGAATTAACATTCAATTCTACCAATTAAATGCTTATCTCATAATAATTAATTAATAAATAAAAATAAGCATAACTTTTTATTATTCTCATTTTTGCACCAAAGTGAAGATTAACTTGAACTTGATTTTAAAAGCAAACAAAAATGTCCAACACTATTTTGAATCACTTACACAACTTTTATGCATCAAAATCATCTGTAATAATGAAGAATTGAGAGGCCAAAAACTAAAAATTACACCAAGTAACACCGAGGTAACCTCTCGATAAGCTGCCTCTCAGCCACCAAGCCAGGCGCACAATAGGTGCATGCTAGTCAGCTTGGCAATAACCTTACTAATTAGGTACTTTAGCACCTTTTTGTGCTATTTCAAGTTTTTTCCTTCTCCAATCACTAGGACACCTCCATATCATCATTCCACACATATTTTGACAAATTTTCAAATTCTAAAAATTTTACAAATTGGAAATTGAAGTGCACAAACATGCTTCAAAAATCAAATCTTGGTGAGAAACAACATTCTCCAAAAATCTCAAATTAACTCCAATTCAATTGGATCCAAAAATAGCCAAAACTCTTTAAAGTTACAATTAACATGCTATATCAATACATAACATCATCTAATGCTAAATTAACATTTAATATCATATGATATGAATCAAAATCATGCCAACATATAAAATAACACATAAACACACATTGACATATTTCAATTCATAACATATAGAGCCACACATAAAATCATCCAAACACTCAAATTCATCAATTAAATCAAGTGTTTGGAGATCTAGAACCAATTCAGCACCAGAATCAATTCACTAAATCCAAATTTAGGCATGAAAATGGCTTTTATAACACTTGAAAAATGGAGATAGATTGGGATCCAAACCAAAATAGGAAGAAATATAATTAATCCTCACCTTCTAAAGGATCATAATCATATACTAAATAAGTATTTTAAGGCAAAAAATTTACCTTTGTGATTGAAAACATAATATTTGACTAGATCACTTGAAGGACTGTACCAATGGATGATCTACAAGCTCCAAAGGTTGGATCCAATTGCTCCCCTTCCAAAGCTCCAAAAATCAAAGAGATTGGCTCACCAACTCATCTCTAGAATAGCAAGGTTGTGAGTGAAAATCAACAAAAATTACTGCTTCTGGATCATCCAAATTTTCCACCAAAATTAGTTAACCAATGAACTTCTAAGTTCCCCAAGTGTCAAACCTCTAATGTTAAGTCCACACATCTAGGATAAGCTATCAATCAACGTCACTTTGCTAGAGAAGAGAGGATGATAGTGATGATAGGAGAATGGTGGTTTTTGGAGGAAAAGAGATAAGAGAATTTTTGGTGTAATTATTCAGCACATGAATTATATCACACTTCTGGAGAGAAAATGTGAGGAATGCCAACTGACACAAGCGGCAAGCCACGTGGCATATTTATAGGAGTGAATGAAAGCTCTTAGATGTGACCCACCATGCATGTTGGCCAACTTGCCAACTTGTGTACGTCTTTGCATTTCATGTGCATTTGTATTTGAATTAGCCTTTACATTTTATCTCATAAATTGAAATGCTAATTAACTCAATTCAAATGAACTTTTTCATTTGATTTCCCTCCAAAACTTAAATTCTCAATTTAATTAAATTAGCACTTTAATTTAATTAATTTAACTTAACTCCATAAGTTAATTAACTTAATTGTTTAAGTTAATTAGAGTTAACTTCACTAATTAATTGTCATATGGCACCAATGAAATTAACACCTTAATTTAATTAGCTTAATATAACACCTTAATTATTTTAATTAATTTAATACTTAAATTAATTAAGCCAAAATGACTAATTAAAATAGTCAACTATTTCTCTCTCCAAGAATGCCTAACACTTGATTTTCTAACTCTTTAGAAAATCCCTCTTATCAAATAAGAGTATCCTTAAGCTTTTATGTGTGATCCATTAGGTTCATCCATTCATTGGACATAGGCTCATCACTCATTGTGATATTTTGAATATTGAAATATTCACATTAGTTTAAATTCTTTTAAACTAATAACTCTTTTAATTAATCTCTATTAATTGAAGAGCACCCAATCTCCATAGTCAATGTCTAGCAATAAGTCTATGGAGCCCAACTAACTGGATGAATGAATTATATCATGATGAACTAGTATAGCTTATGCTTACCATACAAATACGATCCTTTTGTCTCCTATCTCTGGAGAAGGACCTAGGGCAAGATATTTATCAACTCCCTAATAGCCTCATTAACCATGTCTCTATATCCAATGTTTGATTCTCCTTTATGACCTCAATTTTGAAAAATACCTTTTCCAAATTATCATACTACCTTGCGTAAGGATTTTTTGGAATTGTTCATTATAAAATACATAGGAAATGCACTCATTCTTTGAGAAAATGGATTCCATCTTGGATCTCACAGAACTCTATGCTTAAGTAGTTCATGCCCAATCTCAACCTTGTATGATCCACTATGTGGTTAAGGAAACATTAAAGCATTAGGACCTAAGTACAAGTTTATTATAGATCTTCAGGTCCAAGGACTAATTATGTGCATTATTGTAAGCTGGAGAACTTGTCACTACCAATGTGCCACTGTGGCTATCTAGTAGATTCTCTTGGTGGGCCTTTAGTGAACTTGTTCTCTAACAAGTTCCCGTTAACATGCATCCATGTATAACATAGATTGCCTTGAAACGAGGCAGTATCTATCCCCTTGGAATATACATTATTAGTGTAAGTCTATTTGAATTTTAGATTCTTTGGAATACTTTAAAATCATGACCACAGAGACTTGTTTCATGACTACTATCATATGCGTGACCAAATCTCATAGTCTAGTATGATTTAAGGGCTTCAACCAAAGACAAATGAAGGATAAAAAGTATAAAATGACAACGGTCATTTACTAAAAATATCATTCAATCAAAATTGTGTCACAAGAGAAGTAGTTTTCTTCTAGCAGTTACTTATTAACGACAAAATTGTGTGTGTGTGTGTTCTGTGTGTGTGTGTGTGTGTGAGAGAGAGAGAGAGAGAGAGAGAGAGAGATCTAATCTAATCTCATGAAGTGGCCAGTTAGAAGAGGAATGGAAGGGCCTTTTATAAGGTGTTTCCCATTTGTATGCTAATTTGTATGCCAAGAAATTAATTTCTACTAATCAAAATTCTATTTCAATCAAGAAATTAATTTCTACTAATTAAAATCCTATTTTACTTAGGAAATTAAAACCACCACTTGATTTTAAATGAACTCTTCCATTTAAATCTTCCCTCCAAAACTAGATTCTCCAATTAATTAAATTGACCCCTTAATTTAGTTAAACTAACTTAACCCTTTAAGTTAGTAAGACTAATTAAATTATCACATGGATTCAATTAAATTAATTCTTTAATTTAATTGATCTAATTTAACACCTTAAATTATTTGATCAATTTAATGCTTTAAATTAATCAAGCCGTCATGGTTAACTTTTAATTGGTCAACTTGGTCTCTTTCAGACTTGACCAATTTTATTATCTAACTCTTTCGATAATTTCCCCAATTCCTTTTAGAGTGGCTAAGGCTTTTGTGTATGAACCCTTTAGATTCACTAATTAATTAGACATGGGCTCACAACTCTTTGTAATTATTAAATATCAAATATTTCAATTAGTCTAAACGCTTTTAAATTAATCACTCTTTCAATTAATCTCTATTAATCGAATAATAAAAGAGTACCTAATCTGGTTGATGTCTAGCACAAGTCTATAGAGCCTGACTAGTTCTAGTGAACCTTTTCTACTTACATTACTAAGCAAATAAGGAACTTACATTTTCTATCTCTTGAAAGAGACCTATGGAAAGATATTTGTTAGTTCCCTAATAACCTCTACAACTATACATCTACTCTTGATGTGTGGTTTCACTTTATGACCTCAACTTTGGAAAGCTCCTTTTCTAAATTGTCAGATCACCCTACACAAGGATTTTTCAAAATCGATCATACTAGAATTTAATAGAAGATCAACTCATTCTTCACAACATGCAAAATAGATCCTATCTTGGAACTTACCAACCTCTATACTTAGGTAGATTATGCCCAACCTAGGCCTTGAGTGACCCACTAAGTGATTAGGACACAATCAAAGCACAAGGACCTAAATACAAGGTTACCATGGAATCTCAAGTTAAAGGACTAAGTATATGCACTAGCATAAGCTAGAGAATTTCTCACTAACGACAAGCCATTCTGGCTATATTCTTGTTTCTCTAAGCAAATCTTCAATAAACTTATTTTCTAACAAGCACCTACTAACATGCATCTATATCTTACATGGATTACCTATGAAATGGGGCAATATCCAACCTCTTAAAGTATCCATCATTAGTTCAAGTCTATCCAAATCTTAGATGCCTTATTTCTTAAGATTCTATGACTTGGAATATTAAAAATCATGACCATAGAGACTTGTTTTATGATCACCATCCTATGTGTGACGAAGTCCTATAGTCTTATATAATTTAGGGGCTTCAACTAAATGCATATGAAGAATATCATAAATTACATAAAGTGAAGATAGCCATTTTATAGAATATTATTAAATTAAAATTGTCATACAAGGAGTAGTTTTACACACCAATCTAGTAAATTGCATGGCACTATTCCAATACTTTGTCCTCTCTGAAGAGAACTAAGTGAAGAGCCAACTATGATGAGATACAACTCTTCTTTCTCTACCTCCATAGATGGACATACATTTATCTCTTCAAGCAAATGCTTCCCAGCGAGTGCCCAATGCTATTGGAGTCCAGGCTCAAGCATTAGTTTCACAACTCTTAGGAGGAACAGGGAGCTAACACTTATCTCTAACCATCACTCCTACTATATGCAGTCATTTCTATCTATTTATTATGGAAAAAGTGATTCCCCTTGGATAAAGATGATCAACCTTCTAGAGTTTGATGATGGCAGATAAATATGAGCACTTGGATGACTTTCTAGCAAGAATAGAACTTTATAACTTAAGTGAATAGTTACCGCAAACTATTCTGTACTAGACTAACCAACACATAAGATGTAAATAGAACTCTAATTGGAGAAGAATATGATCCTTGTGTTCCTTATATTAGAACTATATTTTAATTTATTTTTACCTTGAAATAATCATAGAATTTACCTCATGGAGATTTAGCCAGACCTAGGTATGATCCTAACCAAATATACATGTATAAAGATGTCTATACTCATTGATCACACCATAAGACCATTTCTTGATAAGTGTCTAGGGGGAAAGAAGAAATATGCTAAACAAAATTAACATAGCAATATAAAAATAGAGCAGAAGTGAAAAAAATTTCATTACAATTCTAAAATAAAGGATCAGCATAACCAAAAAAAAAAGAATGAAAAAAAAATATAACAATATAGAAAAAGCAAACTTCCAACAGCAGTAGCAAAATATAATAGGACAACATTCATAAGCTCCAGCATAAAAACCCTTCGACCTAACAAAGCTTGCCTCTCCTAATAAAAGCTTTGATAAGCTTAATCATGTGGAGATTTGAGACGTCAACTTTTGAGTGCTTTGCTAAGTTGAAATCCTTTTTAGCATAGCACATACCCTCTAAGTGTAGGAATTCTCTCACGACTCCCTCAATAATGGTGTTAGAAAGACCTGCTGAGTTAATCTATTTGTGAATGATCTCCACTTCCAAACTAGAAAGAAGTTCACATAGCCTCCCAACCTCACCAGCCTCTCGCTCTACATTAATCCTTATTATTATAGGAGAACTATAATCATATTTGGTCAACTCAAATTCATGGAATTTATCATTGGAAGACTTGAGATAGTCTTGTAGATTTTTTCCTAGTAACATATCAAGTCAACCCTCATCAAACTAAACTGCTAAGGACATCACTTAGCACAACATGTTCTCATATCCACATTGAGTATTGTCACCCCCTAATAGCAGACAAGCTTTAGCAAAAGCACAACACTAAATAAAGTTGATGATGGAAGTTCATTCTCTATTCAGTTAGATGGCTCTTATAGTAAAGACAAAAGATAGGCATCATCAAAAGCCTAGTCAATGCCCTAGTGTCAACCCCACACCTTAATAGATTAAGCTTTGCCCTTCAACTTGAGTCCCACTTAGCGAAGCTCACTGAGCTTCACCATTAATTGTGAATTCCCTATCACCAATCAAATATAAGTGTTGGAGGACTAGTAGACATTCGACTTGATAGTAAATCCTCCACCAAAGCCTAGAGTAAAGTAACCTTAGCCATACTTTAGTAGAGGGTATCAACAGGGCCCCCTAACTTTTTGCAAATTTGTATCCAACCCCTCTTATCTTGCATGGACACCATGAAATAGTAATACATGGCATAGGCTAATATCGCACACTGTAAAAGTGAAAAGGCCCAATAAATAAATATATCAAATCAAAAAGATGAGAAAAACCTAAACCTTATTTTATTATGGTAAAAATTAAACCACTAATATCTCAACATGCATATTACCTTATTGATATCTCAACAGAATAGATAGGCATTGGATATTTCTTAGTTGTCCCCATACAGGGGATTGTATTGGAATAGTGCCCAGCAAGCTAATTAGATTGGCTTTGTAAAACTATTTCCTTATAAAATAATATTGATTAAATGATATTCATTATATTACCATCTTCATCTTATGCTCTTTATTACTTCACTAGCATTTGGATGAAGCCCTTAGATCACACTAGACTATGGGACTTGATTACGCATTAGATGTTAATCATGGAATAAGTCTTACACAGTCGTGATCTTAAAACTTTCAAGTTGTAGGATTTTATGAGATAGGGCATATAAAACCTTGATAAACTTGTAGTAACGATGCATAAATCCAAAGGTTGGATGTTACTCCATTCCATGAGCAATCCCATATGAGATACGAATGCAGGTTAGTAGGTACTTGTTAGATAACAAGGCACTGAAGACCCACTTGGAGAATCCATTAGATAGCCATAGTGGTAAGTTTTCCTGCTCATGCTAGTATATATAATTAGTCCTTTGACCTCAGGATCCATGATAACCTTATCTTTGGTCCTCATGCTTTGATTCTTCCTTGGTTACTAAGCGAGCCATTTAGTAGAGATTGGGCATGAGCTACTAGGCATGGAGGTTTGTGAGATCCAAAAGGAAATTCGACTCCTCATTTTTATGAAAGGTGAGTGCTTCTCTTATGTGTTCTTTCAAGAAATTATTTTGCAAAGTGGAGTGACAATTTGAAAAATGAGTTTTCAAAAGATAAGGTCATATAATGGAATCGAACATTGAAAATAGAGATATAGTATCAAGGCTATTAGGGAGCCGACAAATATCTCATCCTAGGCCTCTTTTCAAAGATAGAAGATGGAAGGATCATATTTGCATGGTACGCATAGCTATAATGATTCTGTAAAAGTATTCATTTCAGCCAACTAATTAGGCTCCATGGCCTTGAGATTGGACATCGAATATTGAGATTGGGTATTCTATAATTAATAGAGATTAATTGAATTGAGTTAATTTAGTTTAAAAGAGTTTAAACTAAAATGAATACATGATATTCAAAAGTCACATGAAGTTGTGAGCCCATGTTTAATGAATGGTAGAACCTATCAGGTCACACACAAAAGCTAATAGCATTTCCTAAATCATGACAAACTTTCTAAGTGTTAGAAAATTCACTCCATCGTAATCGATTTTTAAGAGACCAAAAATTGAAGTGTCACTTGGTTTGATTAATTTAAGTGCTAAATTGATCAACTGATTTAAGATTTAAATTAGATCAATAATTAAAGAGTTTATTATTAAGTTCCATGTGACTATCAATTGGTCAAGTTAATTTAAAGAGTTAAATTAACTAATCAAGCTTAAGAAGTTAGGCTTATTGGCTTAAGTGTTAAGTCAAAGATTAATTAATTAAATTAAAATATTTAATTTAATTAATGAGAAGAATCCTTCTTGGAGGGGAATTCAAATGAAAGGTTTAATAGGTGTGACATTTTAATTAGCTTGAAATTAAATTTTAAATGAAATTGAAATGCACACAAAATTCAAATTAGATTTGAATTTGCCAACTTGCATGCTAGAGTTGCATGGTTGACGCCTCCCCTCCCATTGAGGAAGTTGTGATGCCAACTAGGCATCACACCATCCTTTCTCTATATCTTGGCATCACACATTTCTCTCTCTATATATAGATATAGAGGTGAGATAGGCAGCCACATGAATTTTGCAAGTGAAGAATTAGATGCTTTCATATTTTCCTTTCATTCTTCGAGGTGTTCACTCATGTCTTGAAGTTCACCTTTCTCTTCTTCTTCAACCACTAAAATCAGCCACTATCTCTCATCTCTCCTCTTAATATCCAGCTAATTGTAAGGAATGATTGGAAATTGCTTTGGTGCGTGGATCATTTTGGTATAGGCAAAACAAATGATTTGCTGAGCCTTTGGATATCCACATGCGGGAACAAAAACTTGGTAGTTTTATTCCAAGAGATCCAGCAAAACTTTTGATCTAAAATTTTATTAGTAGATCCATAAAAGAGTTGAGGAGCTTCTAGAATTTTTTTAAAATTTTTGGAAAAGTTTGACTCGTGCAAAAGTTGCATTGATTCTGCTGTCCTGCTGCTTGGGAAATTCTGGATTGAAGAAGAGTTCTTCATTTTCTTCTAGGAATTAAGCTAATCAAGGTGTTAGTCTACCTAAATCTAAATCATGAGCATGTTTAGATCCTTTTTAGCTTGAGTTTCCTAGTTAATTTTAGCTCTTGAAGTTTTAATTATTAGATCCTAGCGCTACTCTAGCCTTAAAATGGTATCGGAGCCTAATCATGCTATGGCTTGGATTTTTTGAATGATTGATTCATGTGATAGATTAATAAAAATCACCAAATTCTCAATTCATCTGATGGATTGGGGTGTTTGGACGATGTTTTATATGGCTCCTTGATTGATGAATTGAAAGCATGATATTATATGTTTTAAGTGTTGATTCATGTAATTAGTATGTTTTAATTCATAGCTTCTAATGTTGAATGTTGATTTAGCATTAGTTGATGCTATAAATCCAATTTGATTGGAGCAATGTCAGAGATTTTTGGAGCATATGATTCTCACTTGAACTTGTTTTTGAAAGCAAGTTTGAAGGCTTGAAATTTTAGTTCTAAAATATGTTTTAATTCTAAAATCTTATCTAAAATGTGTGGGATCATGTTTAGAAGTTGTTCTAAATTTTTTGGTGCACAACACATTGAGCAAAAATAAAGTAATTCCGCTTAGACCTCAAAATAGGGTAGGCTGCCCTACCTCAGCTGGGTGCTAGCTAGCAACGAGCAAGCCTTGTGCCCAGCCTAGGCAAGCAATAGCTAATTTAAAGGTTTGTGTGGCACTAGGGTCCAAATATTTTCAAAAAGATTGAATAAACTATCCTACACAAAACCACAATGATCTAGACATGCATAGGATTTAGATTTAGAAATAGAAAATATGTAGGTGAAAGCAAAAAATTCAAAGTTCAAGAGTCAAACTCTTCCCTACCATCAAATGGGCTCTTCACCAGCACAGTAGGATCACTACCATGTTTCCCTTGGATAGACTTCTCCATTTAAGCTAAATTTTAATTGGAACTCCTCAACCCTTTGATGATTCTATAGTCCAAATTTTAGGCCATTTAGGCCGATCAGAACTCTAGAGGCACTCCAACCAGAGGTAAAAATCGGCTGCCAAAAATAGCTCCAATCAAGAGCAAAAAAAACCAAACTAGATTGCCTCTAATGCAAACATCCACATACCAAATTAATGGCCTATTGTCTATAGAAAGGTTGGAATATCTGCAAAGAATAAGAGAGGGAAGGTTGAGAATATTGTGGTGGAAGGAGGAGGGAGAATGAAAGAGTGATGGGAAACTAACTTAGATTCCCACTACATAATATTGTTGAGAGAATATCACACAAAAATTGCTCACCTCATGCATCATATGGCCAGCCACTCTCTATATCGTATATAGGAGTGGTCACACACCGCTTTCAAGGAGGTGATGCCAAGTGCCCCTTGCTTAGGTGGCCACTGATTTTGTGATTAGTAAATTTAATTGAAGCACCAATTTCATCTAATAAAATATCTTATAATTAAATTCTAATTCTAATTCTTATTAAATGAACTCTTCATTTAATAATTTTTGCAAAAATTATCTCTCCTACTTAATTAAATTAAATACTTTAATTTAATTAATAATCGTTTGACTTAACTCTTAAGTCAAAATGCTTAACGTTTTAAGCTAGTCCAAATTAACTCAACCTTTAAATTAATTTTGACCAATTGATAGTCATATGACATCAATTAATTAATATTTAATTAATTGATCTTAATTTAACTCTTAAATTAATTCAACCATTTTAATATTTAAATTGATCGAGTCAAAATGACTATAATTTTGCCTCCTTCAAAAAAGGTCATGAATTTTCTAACTCTTAGAAAATTCACCTTTCTTCAATAGGCCATTTTATTAGCTTTTGTGTGTGACCGATTAGGTTCTACCATTCTTTGTACATGGGTTCACAATTTCTTGTGACTTGAGAATATTAAATATTCACTTTAGTTTAAACTCCTTTAAACTAAGCAACTCAATTCAATTAATCTCACTAATTGAATAGTACCCAATCTTCATGGTCGATGTCCAACCTCAAGCCCATGGAGCCTAACTAATTAGCAAAAATGAATGTTCTTTAAGAACCATTCTAACATTACGCATACCATGCAAATACGATCCTTTCGTCTCCTATATCCAGAAAGAGACCTGGGGTAGGATATTAGTCAAATCCCCAATAGCCTTAATATTATGTCTCTATTCTTAATGTTCAATTTTGTTCTATGAACTCACCTTTGGAAAACTCCTTTTCCAAATTATCATATCACCTTGTGCAAGGATTTCTAAAAATAGATCATTATAGACACATAAGAGATGCACTCGCCCTTCACAAAGATGAAGAGTTAGATTCCTTCTTAGATCTTATAAACCTCTATGTCCAATAGCTCATGTCCAATCTCTACCTGAGTAGCCTATTAAGTGGCCAAGGAAGAGTCAAAGCATAAGGGTCAAACACAAGGCTACCATGGATCCTCAAGTCAAAAAAACTAACAATATACACTAGTATAAATAGGAGACCTTGCCACTACCGACATACCACTTCAGCTATCTAGTGAATTCTCCAAATGGGTCTTTGGTGCCTTGTTCTCTAACAAGCACCCACCAACATGCATCCATATCTCCTATGGGATTGCTCATGGAACAGAGCAATATCCAACCCTTGGATTGCTTCTACGACTATCCAGAGACTCTCACCAAGATTGGATTGGAACCTACTCATAATGCTTAGTGAGTACACCACATCCAATCTTGTACATTGAACGGCATACAATTATGCTCTATGTAGTGGATGCATAAAGTATGTGGGACATTATGTGTCTCCTATTGCAGTCTAAATGGCCATAAACTTGGAGAGATGGAGATCACATCCCAAAAGGTGGAATCCTCTCTTAGATTCTTCCATACTAAACCTTTTTAGTATCTTGTTTAATGTACGGGATTCAAAAAAGCCCTGGCATCCTCCTAGATCTATCTCTATAAATACGTATTCTCAATACGCATGATGCATTTTCCAAGTCCTTGATGAAAAATTGTGCAGATAACCATACTTCTCATCCTTAATGAGAAGAATGTCATCAATATAAAGCACAATAAACTGTATACTACTCCCACTAACCTTTTGCACATGCATAGTTCAAACATTTTTTTGGAAAAGCTGAACGATTTGACTTTCTAGTCAAAATGTATGTTCCAAGTTTAGGACACCTGTTTGAGTCCATAAATAGACCCCTAGAGTCTGCAAACCTTTTGTTCACTCCTATTTGATGTAAAACTTTGTGGTTGCTACATATAAATCCTTTCATAAATGTCTCTATTAAGGAAAGTTGTTTTCACATCCATTTACCATGGCTCATAGTCATAATATGCGGCTATGGTAAGTAAAATTTGAATGGACTTAGGCATAGTGACTAGTGAAAATGTTTCCTCAAAATCAATACTACATTTTTTAGTGTAACCTTTTGCACATAGTCGTGCCTTAAAAATCACCACTTCTCCATCTACCCCAACTTTTTGCTTATAGATCCACTTGCAACCAATGGAAACTATTTCCTTTGGTGGATCTACCAAAGTCCATACTTTGTTTTAGTATATGGAGTCTATTTCAAATCTCATGGCTTCAAGCTAACGTCCCAAATCTATGTCCAACATAGCTTTCTTATAGGTCTTTAGATCTCTATTCGATTAACTGATATCATGAAGAAATCCAAACTTTTTAAGTTGCTTCTTCATTCGATCCGACCTTTTTAGAGGTTGTGTACTAAGCTCTTTGATATTTATTTATTTCAACTGCTTGTGGGATTTATTAATCATCTCGAACTTCACCAAGTTCAATTATAGCGCCTTTTCTATCTTATAGAAATTTCTTCTCCAAAAAGGTGGCATTTCCTCAAAATAAACACACTTTGTTCCGATAGATCATAAACGTAATAACCTATAGACTCTTTTGGGTATCCTACAAACTTGCACAAGATGGATCTACTATCCAACTTTTCTCTCACTGTCCATCTCACGTAAGTGAGAGATCCCCAAACTTAGATAGTGGAAAGAAGGTACTTCACCATGCCATATCTCATATAGTGTTTTTAGCACCGACTTTGAAGGTACTACCCTTAGTAACTTCACTGCTGTCATTAAGGCATATCCCCAAAAAGATATAGACACATCAAAAAATCTCATCATGGAATGCACCATGTCCAACAGAGTATAGTTTCTCCTCTCGAGTACTCTATTGTGTTGGGGTGTGCCAGGTGGAGTCCATTAAGAGAGAATCCTATTCTCTTTTAGATAATCCAAGAATTTGCTACTTAAGCATTCACCCCCTTTAATTTAACCAAAGAGCTTTAATACTAAGTTCCTTTTGCTTTTCTACTTCATTCCTATACACTTTGAACTTTTCAAAGGTCTCAAACTTGCAATTTATAGAATACATATGTCCGTACCGACTATAATCATCAATAAAGGTGATGAAGTAAGAATAGTCTCCTCTTCCACTAACTATTAGTAGTGTAAAAATATCTGTATGGATCAAATCCAAAGGATTTGTGGAGCACTCCATTTGTCCCACAAAAGGAGCCTTGGTCATTTTTTCCTTCAAACAGGATCACAAGTAGGAAGGTCCTCATTGCCATTAACATTTAGTACTTTGAAAGCTTCCATCTTGTTCATCCTATTTTTGGAGATATGCCCAAGTCTTACATGTCATAACATGGCATCTTCTTGGCTATCTAATTCTTTTACTCAGTTGAAAGTGCATCAGTAATGGTTAAGAATCCACTACGTACAATCCTTTTTTAAGTGTACCATGAGCAATTAAAGAACCCATTTTTTAATGCCTTCAATCTTCCATTTGGTATAGAAGGATCAAATCTTCTCAATCCAAAATGGGAATTGAAATAATGTTCTCAATAATATATGGTACATTATAACAAAGGTCCAATACAAGTATGGAATTCCCTAAGTTTAACTTAATATATGCTTTCAACTTTGATAACAACTCTAGCTCATTAGCTAAGGCGATGGATCATATCCTCATCACTTAGGATTATTCTTCTTTCTATTCTTTTGTAATAACTTACAAAGAAAGGAACCACATGCAATATCATATATCCATGAGGAAGAATTCATCTTAAATGCACCTCAATAAAGTACATGCCCTTTTTAAGGTTTGCATAGCTTCCAATGGCCTATCTTGCCAAGGTAGAAATAAATTATATCTACTATATCCTCTATGATCTTCTTAACTCCTTTGGATGCCTTTAATAGTTGTTTTCCCATAGAGGAAAAACATTTCTTCTTTTTACCTCCCTTCTAGCATCCCATGGGCCCATAGACTTGGAGAAGGAAACAAGTTTCAAATGTTTACCCTTATTACGATAATCTCCTTCCAGATTAGCCCTTTGATCAATAAAACTCAATAAGGATGTGAGGATCAAATCCTCATAGAGATCATTGTCTATTATTACATCCAAGTAGAAAAAAGCTTTTCCAAGCCCAATCATCTTTAGACCATAGTTGATGACAAATGACTTCACCTGTAATCCTAACTTGAAAAATATCCCTTGACACCATGAACTTCTTATAACTCGTTTGCTTTACAACTTTTACAAGCTTTAACCAAGGTACCATTCATGTGTCTTTGAGACTTTTAAAGTTTGTAGATGTCATCATAAAACTAAGGGATAGGATGATCCTAAGCCCAATTGTGAACTTTTCACATGTCTCTAGATCTACATTAATGTCAAAAGGATAAGAGTCCAGTGATATAGGATCAATATCTACTTTTAAGAATCTAGAATGATTTTTTAGGTTAAGTCAATTGTGGAAGTTTGGCTTGGTTGATTTATTGGTTTCCAAAATAACATTGAGTGGAATTTAACCATTATTAAGATTTCACAAATCCTCAAAGGTGAAAAAGAGAATATGAGCATCCAATTGAATTTGATATTAAAACATGGTCATGGTTTTTCAAGTATGTTTTTCTCCCACTATTTTATCAAATTCTTCACCCCCAAGAAGCATTTAGGAAATCAAATTTCCTAGTGAGAATCAAGACCCCAATGACTTGCCAATAGACCCCTATGACCGAGTGCCATCCACGAGCAATCGAAGGGTAAACAACTTTTGCTAATTGCATCTTATGCAACTCTTGATATATTTTACCTCAATTTTCATATATACCTACATGACCATGCACCATCTATACTACTAAGTGTTAAGTCCAACCCACCAATCATACTTTGATTCAAGACGGCCTCACAACATCCCCCGTGATTGAGTGCCAAAGCATGAGGGTTCTTAAGTTAATAGTGCATCTCATGCTAAGTGTATGCTCACAGCTTTCCTCCTAAGTGTGACCCACGTGACCGAGTGCCATCACATAAAATTGGTAGCATTGTCATGGCATACACTATTGGTGGAAGGCTTGGATTAATTAAAGTTCTTTTAATTTGTATCCATTTTAACTTAAAGTTTGAAAACACTTAGACATTCTCAATGGAGGGTTTTTGCTTGCAAAGATCTCATCATTTTATCTTCTTATTTAGGTTCTCTATATCCTAATCATGCATCACATACATCAATAGGATATGAAAAGCGTAAATAAGTAAATAGCCTATCATGCTCTTAGGGTGGGATAACCATGAGCCTAATCAAGTGATGCACTCAGAGCCACAAGTGCATCACTTCAGTTGATTTTAAGTAGGTTGAATTAAACTAAACTATTACATGAGTATATTCCATAAATTCATAGGTTTTCAAATGGCCTCCATACCTCCATAGGACTCCTTACTTCATGCAACATTTACATAAATGGAAATCTTCACTCCTAGTGGTTCTACTCTCATAACTTTTACAAGATAGAATAAGAGGCATGTAAGCCCCATTTAATACAACCCATTTCAACAATTGAAATAAATAAAATCAATATTAGAGGCTCATGATAATCTCCTTTCATTCATCATTCATTCAACATTTAAATAAATAATAAATAAACTATGAATTGACATTCAATTCCAACAATTAAGTGTTAATCAAATTAACAAATAATTGATAATGCAAAAACAAGCATAACGTTTATGCATCATATTTTTGCCATATTTGGAGATCAACTTAAACAAGTTTTAAAAGTAATTAAATGTTTCCAACACATTTTTTTAGAGTTTGTACAACATTTATGCGACCATTATGTGCGTTTCAATACCACCTCGGTCACTAAAGGAACATAAAAAGTTCAAAATTCACTCAAGACCAAACAAGGCACTACTGGCCAAGGCTAGTTAAAGGCTAGGTAGCAACCAAATGGTCAAATCCTTGCCAAAAGCTGCCAACTACTGGCAGCACCCCTGTTTCGGGGTCAAGTGCAAACTAAGCCAGTTTTAGCCCAACTTTTGTGCACCAAGATTTTTAGAACAACTTTTAAACCTCCAAACACATAATATGAATGAAGATTTTAGATTAAAATACCTTTTAAAAGTAAAATATCAAGTTCCCAAAGATGCTTGAAAAATAAGTTTAAGCAAGAATCGTATTCTTCAAAAATCTCCAATTATATTCAATCCTATTGGACCCAAAAATGACCAAAACAACTTATGGCCATTTAGAACATTCCCTATCAGAATATAACATTCAGATATGCCAAATCAAAATTTAAAATCAGAAAATTAAATCAAAACATGCCCATATATGAGTTAACAATTAAAGCACACAATAGCATGATTCAATCCATCAATTAAGGATCCACAAGAAAGATCATCCATACTCTCCAACCCATCATATAGATCGAGTACATGGTGATTTTGATTAGTTATTCACAAAAACCTATTATCCAAGCCAAGCAAAATCCAAATCCATGCATGAATATAGCTCTGATACCACTTGAAAGTTTATGTGGCACTAGGGTCGAAATATTTTCAAAAAGGCTGAATATACTAGCCCACACAACACCAAAAAGATCTAGACATGCATAGGATTTAGATTTAGAAATGGAAAAAACTTGGGTAAAAGAAGAAAATTCGAAGAGCAAGAGTTAAACTCTTTTCTACCATCAAATGGGCTCTTCACCAGCACAGCAGGATCACCACCATTTTTTCTTTGGATAGATTTCCTCATTTGGGCTGAAATTTTTATTGAAACTCCTAAACCCTTTGAAGATTCTAACATCTGAATTTCAAGCTGATTAGAACTCAAGAGGTACTCCAATCAGAGGCAAAAATTGGTTGCCATAAACAGTTCCAGCCAAAAGCAAAAAAGCAAGCAAACTAGATTGCCTCTAATGCAAACGTCCACACACCAAATTAATGACCTATTCTCTATATAAAGGCTAGAATATCTATATAGAATGAGCGGAGGAAGGCTGAGAATATTGTGGTGGAAGGATGAGGGAGAAGGACATAGTGTGGGAGACTTACAACTTAGATTCCCGCTACATAATATTGTTAGGAGAATATCACACAAAAATGCTCACCTCATGCATCATATGGATGGCCACTCTCTATATCTATATATAGGAGTGGTTGCCAAGTGTCCCTTGCTTAGGTAGCCACTAACTTTGTGATTAGTGAATTTAATTTAAGCACTAATTTCATCTAATGAAATGTCTTACAATTAAATTATAATTCTTATTAAATAAACTGTTCATTTAATAATTCACCCAAAAATTATCTCTCCAACTTAATTAAATTAAACACGTTAATTTAATTAATAATCATTTAACTTAACTCTTAAGTCAAAATGCTTAACATTTTAAGCTAGTCAAAATCAACTCAACCTTTAACTTAATTTTGACCAATTGATAGTCATGTGACATCAATTAATTAGTCTTAATTTAACTCTTAAATTAATTTGATCAATTTAACAATTAAATTGATCAAGCCAAAATGACTATGATTTTGCCTCTTCAAAAATCGATCATGAATTTTCTAACTATTAGAAAATTCTCCTTCTTTCAATAGACATGTTATTGGCTTTTGTGTGTAACCCAATTGGTTCTAACATTCATTGGACATGGGCTCACAGCTCCTTGTGACTTTTGGAATATCAAGTATTCACTTTAGTTTAAACTAAGCGACTTAATTCAACTAATCCCATTAATTGAAGAGTACCCAATCTCCATGGTTGATATCCAACCCCAAGCCCATAGAGCCTCACTAATTGGCTAAAATGAATGCTCTTGAAGAACCATTTTAGCATTATGCGTGCCATGCAAATACGGTCCTTCTATCTCCTATCTCCTAAAAGAAGCCTTGGGCAAGATATTCGTCGACTCCCTAATAGCTTCGATACTATATTTCTATTCTTAATGTTCAATTTTGTTGTGCGATCTTACCTTTGGAAAACTCCTTTTCCAAATTTTCACACCACCTTACGCAAGGATTTCTTAGAATTGATCATTATAGAACACATAGGAGATGCATTCATCCTTCACAAAGACGAGGAGTCAAATTCCAACTTGGATCTCACAAACCTTCATGCCAAGTAGCTCATACCCAATCTCAACCCAAAAAACCCACTAGGTGGTTAAGGAAGAGTCAAAGCATAATGACCAAACACAAGGTTACCGTGGGCCCTTAGGTTAGAGGACTAATAATGTGCACTAGTGTAAGTAAGAGAACTAGTCACTACCGACTTGCCACTATGGCTATCTAGTGAATTCTCTTGTGGGTCTTCAGTGCCTTATTCTCTAACAAGTACACACTAACATACACTCATATCTCATATAGTTTTCTCATGAAACAGAGCAATCTCCGACCCTTGGATTTATGCATTATTAGTGCAAATCTATCCGGATCTTAAATAACCTATCTTATAAGATTTTATGACTTAAAATATTTAAGATCACGACCATGTAGGACTTATTCTATGATCCCCACCCAGTGCATGACCAAGTCCTATAATCTTTTGTGATCTTTAGCTTCATCTAAATGCATGTCAAGAAATAAAGAGCATAAGATGAAGATAGCCATATAGAATATCATTTAATTAAGATTGTACCATGAGTGAAATAGCTAACAAGGCCAATCTCATTGGCTTATGGGGCACTAATCCAATAAAGGATTACCTTGATGAGCAAATCCATGGAGAATCAGGTGAACACTTCACTTATTACAAAATCTATCTACCAATAGTTCAGCGAGAAGATTACGATAATCACCCTATCAAATCACCTCCAAAAATTCTGAAAAACTATATGGAGATAGAAAAAACCTTATAGAAATTCTAGTTAAAATTTCAGATCTATTACCCATCTGGAACATCCTGGAGAAAATTGCAAAATTAGACCTCACATAGATGAATCTCCAAAAATTGAGCAAGTCATACGCCTTCCCTCTATTGAAAAAGTTTACACACCAATGAGATCTTCCTAGGCCTCTAGTCTTTTAGTTTGAATAAGACTAGAGATCTGGTGATGATGGAGGTTAAATTTGGGGTAGGAAGATGAAGAAAAAAGCTTAGCCTTCAACACATAATATGCTAGCTTGCAAATATTTTGGAAGGAAACGAAGAATCTAATTCTTCACACCATTTGTGATATGTAGGACCTCATCTTTCTATATCTATATATAAAGGCTAAAAATGTGTGATGCCAAGTTGGCATCACACAATGCATGAGGGGGGCCAAGTGGGGTTGCTTAGGTGGCAAAATTTGAATCCAAATCTCATTTGAATTTCATTTGACTTAATTACATTTGGAATCTCATTTCAAATTAATTAAGATGCCATCTCAAATCTCATTTGAGTCTTCCCTCCAAAATTCATTCTTCCTTAATTAATTAAATTAAACTCTTTAATTTAATTCATTATCCTTTGACTGAACTCTTCAAGTCAAACTAGCTTAACTCCTTAAGCTAAATTAGTTAACTTAACTCTTTAAATTAACTTGACCAATTGATGGTCATGTTGACACCAAATAATTAACTCTTTAATTATTGATCTAATTTAACTCTTAAATTAGTTTATTAATTTAACACTTAAATCAATCAAGCTAAAATTGACCTTCAAAGTTAGCCCCAAAAATTGGTCCACTAAGAAACACCATTTTCTAACACCTTAGAAAATTCTCTCCATTAATTAGAAAGCTAATTGAATTTTGTGTGACCCAATAGATTCTACCATTCATTGGACATGGGCTCACAACTCCTTGTGACTTTTGAATATTTTATATTCATTCTAGTTTAAACTAGTAAACTCAATTCAAATAATTTCATTAATTGATGAGTAAACAATCTCCATAGTCAATGTCAAACCTCAAGCTAATGGAGCCCAACTAATTGGTTGAAATGAATATTCTAGAAACATCATCGCTCTACATGTGCCATGCAAATATGATTCTTTCGTCTTTTATCTCTCGAAAGAGGCTTGGAGCAAGATATTTGTTGGCTCCCTAACAGCCTCAATACTATGTCTCTATTCTTAATGTTCGATCCCTATTGTGTGACCTTACCTTTGGAAAACTTCTTTTCCATATTGTCACACTACCTTGCACAAAGATTTCTGGGAACCAATCATCATAGAACACATAAGAGATGTAGTAACCCTTCGCAATAGTAAGGGGTCGAATTCCATCTTAGATCTCATAAACCTCCATGTCAAGTAGCTCATACCCAATCTTAACCCAAAAGACCCATTAGGTGGTCAAGGATAAGTCAAAGCATGAGGACCAAACACAAGGTTGCCATGGATCCTCAGGTCAAAAGACTAATAATACACACTAGCATAAATAAGAGAACTACCCACTACTGACTTGCCACTATAGCTATTTAGTGGATTCTTTGATAGGTCTTCAGTGTCTTGTTCTCTAACAAGCATCTACTAACATACGCCTATATCTCATACAATTGCTCATGGAATGAAGCAATCTCCAACCCTTGGATTTATGCATCGTTAGGGCAAGTCTATCTAGATCTTAGATGCCCTATCTTATAAGATCCTATGACTTGAAAGATTTAAGATCACAATCATGTTAGACTTATTCCATGGTCACCAAACTAAGTCCCACAGTCATAGGTGATCTAAAGGCTTCATCCACGAGTAAAATAGTTTACAAGGCCAATCTCATTGGCTTGCAGAGCATTATTCCAACAAAATAAGCAATAAATAAACCATGAATTGGCATTCAATTCCAACAAATAAGTGCTAATCATATTAATAAATAATTGATCATGAAAAAACAAGCATAACATTTATGCATTATATTTTTGCCACATTTGGAGATCAACTTTAACAAGTTTTAAAAGCAATCAAATGTGTCCAACACATTTTTATGAGTATGCACAACATTTATGCAACCATTATGTGCATTTCAATAGCACCACAATCACAAAATGAACCCAAAAGGCTCAAAATTTGCTCAAGACCAAACTGGGTGCTACTACCCAAGGCTAGCTCATGGTTAGGTAGCAACCTTTTGATCACAACGTTACCTTGAGCTGCTAACTACTGGCAACACCCCTGTTTTGGGGTCAAGTGTGCTCAAGCCATTTGGATCAACTTTTGTGTACCAAGATTTTTAGAACAACTTTTAAACATCAAAAAATATATTGTGGATAAAGATTTTAGATTAAAAAACCTTTTAAAACTGAAATATCAAGTGCCCAAAGGTGCTTGAAAAACAAGTTTAAGCAAGAATCATATTCTTCAAAAATCTCCAATTATGTCCAATTTTATTGGACCCAAAAATGACCGAAAAACCTTAAGGCCATTCACAATATTCTATATCAAAAAATAAGATTCACCAATGCCAAATCAAAATTTAACATCAGAAAATTAAACATGCCCATCATATGATCTAACAATTAAAGCACACAATAGCATGATTTAATCCATCAATCAAGTAGCCACATCCAAGATCATCCATACACTCTAACCCATCATATGGATTGAGTACATAGTGATTTTGATAAGTTCTTCACAAAAACCAATCATCCAAGCTAAGCAAAATCCAATTCCATGCATGAATATGGCTTTAATACCACTTATAAGTTCGTATAGCACTATGGTCCAAATATTTTCACAAAAAGTTGAAAAAACTAGTCCACACAAACACCCCAAGGATAAAAACATACATGAAATTCATTTTTGGAAAAGGAAATACCTTTGGTGATGGAAAAAAACAAAGAGCAAAAGTAAAATGCTTTCCAACCATCAAATGTGCTCTTCACCATTGCATCAAGATCACCACCAATTTTTCCTTGGATGGACTCTTCTGTTTGGGCTGAAATTTTTACTAGAACTCCTCAACCCTTTGAAAATTATAGAATCCAACTTTTAGGCTGATCAAAATACTAGAGGCACTCCTAAAAGAAGCAAAAATTGGCTGCCAAAAACTGCTCGAGTCAAAAGTAAAAGCAACCAAAATAAATTGCCTCTAATGCAAACATCCACACACCAAATCTATAGGATATTCTCTATAGAAAGGATAGAAAATATGCAGAGAATGAGGGGAGGAAGGTTGGGAATATTGAGGAGGAAGGAGGAGGGAGAAGGAGAGAGTGAAGAGAGACTAACAACTTAGATTCCCATTACACAATATTGTTAAAAGAAAATCACACAAAATGTGCACACCTCACACACCATATGGTTGGCCACTCCAATATATCTATATATAGGAGTGGTCACACACCTCCCACACAGAGGTGATGCCAAGTGTCCCTTGCTTAGGTGGCCACTAACTTCGTGATTAGTGAATTTCATTGAAGCACAATTTTTTTCTAATGAAATATTTTGCTAATAAATTCAAATTCTTATTAAATGAACTCTTCATTTAATAATTCTCCCAAAAAATTATCTCTCCAAATTAATTAAATTAAAAACTTTAATTTAATTAATAATTATTTAACTTAACTCTTAAGTCAAAGTGCTTAACGATTTAAGCTAGTCAAAATTAACTCAACCCTTAAATCACTTTTGACCAATTAATAGTCATGTGACATCAATTAATTAACCTTTAATTAATTTATCTTAATTTAACCCTTAAATTAATTTGACCAATTTAACATTTAAATTGATCATGTGAAAATGACTATAATTTTGTCTCCTCCAAAAACAGTTATGAATTTTCTAGCTCTTAGAAAATTCTCCTTCCTTCAATAGGTCATATCATTGGCTTTTATGTGTGACCCATTAGGTTCTATTATTCATTAACATGGGCTCACAACTCTTAGTGACTTTTGAAATATTAAATATTCACTTCAGTTTAAACTCCTTTAAACTAAGCAATTCAATTCAATTAATCTCATTAGTTGAAGAGTACCCAATCTCCATGGTCGATATCCAACCTTAAGCCCATGGGGCCCAACTAATTAGCCAAAATGAATGCTCTTGAAGAATCATGCTAACATTATGCGTATCATGCAAATATAATCCTTCCGTCTCCTATCTCCCAAAAGAGGCCTGGGGTAAGATATTAGTCAGCTCCCTAATAATCTCAATTCTATTTTACTATTCATAGTGTTCAATTTTGTTCTATGACCTCATATTTGGAAAACTCCTTTTCCAAATTATCACACCACCTTGTGCAAGGATTTTTAGGAATTAGTCATTGTAAAACACATAGGAGATGTACTCGTTCTTCATAAAGATGAGGAGTTGGATTCCTTCTTGGATCTCACAAACCTCCATGTCCAACAGCTCATGCCCAATCCCTACCCAAGTGGCCTACTAAGTGACCAGGGAAGAGTTAAAGTATAAGTGCCAAACACAAGGCTACCATGGATCTTCAGGTTAAAAGACTAATAATATGCACTAGCGTAAGCGGGAGAACTTGCCATTACCAACATGCCACTTCAGCTATTTAATGAATTCTCTAGATGGTTCTTCAATATCTTGTTTTCTAATAAGCACCCACCAACATGCATCCATATCTCATATGGGATTGCTCATGAAATAGATCAACATCCAACCATTGTATTTATGATTGTTAGTGCAAGTCTATCCAGACCTTAGATGCCCTATCTCATAAGATCCTATAACTTAGAAGATTTAAGATCACAACCATGTAAAACCTATTCTATGATCACCACCTAATATGCAACCAAGTCCCATAGTTTTGTGTGATCTATGAGCTTCATCCAAATGCAGGTGAAGAAAATAAAAAGCATAAGATAAAGATGGCCATATAATAAATATCATTCAATTAAGATTGTCTTACAATGAAATAGTTTGCAAGGCCAATCTAATTGGCTTACGGGGTACTATTCCAACACCTCGATTAGGAAATGCAAGTTAAGTTTTGCTATATTTTGATTTTAATTATGGATCCTTACACCTCTCATCTCTACACATAGGTGTTACTAGATATCACATATATGTACACTAAATATATGGAGGAAAAATATTAGATGTATGTAAAAAGAGTATTGCATAGTGAAACTTAAATTATCTACTTGTGTGCTACAATTAATCCTTAATTCTATATATATGAAGTTATATATTAGATTTATGTAAGAAATATATAAGATGTCTGTAGAAAAAATAATGCATAGTTGAACTTAAATTCTAGACATACGTATTGCATAGGTGATTTTAAGTATGGGATGATTGTAGCAAACACGCTCTATCTCTAAGCCTAAATACTGGGTGGTTGTTTAAAGAACACTGCATATTATAGTGTGATGTACTTTATCTTTTATGTTTTACTTATATATTGTACTTGTTATAACTATGCACTTGCTGTATCGTAATTGTATATTTTATATATTGTAGAATGAGGGAAAATATTATTGAGACTAATTCATTTAAAGGGACACTTCTTTATAAGTGATGTGAAATTCCTTGATAAAGGGCACCACATTATTGACTCGTCTCTCTATCATGATAATTTTGTGCAATGATATTAATTACTATTATCCTTTTTATAATAAATGTTCTCTTGACTTACAATGATACTATATTTTTGTAGTGTTATAAGACAACATTTGGTTTTATTTTTAATTCTCTTTTCAATTTCTACCATAAATTGAAAAATTAGGTATAGTTTAGAAAAATAAAAATAAGGTTGCATTAGAATGTTTTATTTGAAAATAATTATTAAAGTTTGTATACAAATGCAAATCCAAGTGGTTTATATTTTTTGTACCTAAAAAGACATGTCTTTTGTAAATTATGTATGTTTTTGTTGTTTTGGGATAATAGTAGGTATATTATATTAAACAAAATTTAAATTTAATTTATTTAATAATGGGACAATAGGATAGATTTAAAAAAACGAATGGTTAATTAGGATAAAATTCCTTTACCTACTTTCATTTTACACTTTACTCTCCACTCAATATTTTAAACGCGAAAGTCCCTACTTTTTCCAAAACTTTAGGAATCACTCCCAAGTCTTTGAGAAATACTTAAATACTCCTGTACCTAGCCAAAATAATAAAAAAGAAACAACAAATGACAGCTTTTTTTCTCTCCACTCAAACAAATGACAACTTTTCTTCAAAAGCATGTTTTTCTGGAAAATCGTCTCCTCCTCTGGCAAACAAAAGGTGTGAAAATGGCCTCTCATCTACCAAGAAAAGGGCTCAAACAAATGAGAGAATGGAAAAAGGCAAAATGAAATCAACGCAACAAGAAAAAAAAACCTACTTATTTGCAACTCTGTGAAAATGGAACAACCAAGAGCACCAACAAGGACCAAAAAATAGAAGGAAGATAACAACGGATAGAAAGGTATTTTTTCGCTTCTCATTTCATGGATTTTTCTTTCTTTCAAAGGTGCGTATTTTTTAGTTTTACAAGTTTTGTAAATAGATTTTATCATCTGTCTTTGTTTGAACTCTTTTTTAGTTGTTAAAAACTTGAACCCATTTGTTATTATATGTATGATTTTTGTTGTAATATTTGAGAATCTCTTATTTGTACTTGTAAGGCATGAAAGTTATTCTTCACTTTCTTGGGATTTGTACTTCTTATAACTGAAATTATAACTTGAAATTATCCAAAAATGGTAGTATATAATTTGTTTATGTAGTACACATAATATCTGAAAGTGGTAGTATATAATATGTGTATCTAAAGTACATTTTACAGGCAACTATAATACAAAATAATTCAATCTTTCAGTACATATTATCTGAAAGTGGTAGTATATAATCTATGTATCTGAAGTACCATTTACAAGCAACTGTAGTACAAAATATTCATCCTTTTAGTACACATTATCAGAAAGCGGTAATCCATAATATGTGTATCTGAAGTACATTTTGCAGGCAACTATAATACAAAACATTCAACCTTTTAGTACATATTATCTAAAAGTGGTAGTATATCATTTGTGCATTTGAAGTACATTTTGCAAGTAACTGTAGTACAAAATATTTAACCTTTCAGTACACATTATCTGAAAGTGATAATATATAATCTGTGTATCTGAAGTACATTGTATCGACAACTGTAGTACAAAATATTTAATCTTTCAGTACACATTATCTGAAAGTGGTAGTATATAATTTGTGTATTTGAAGTACATTTTATAAACGACTGTAGTACAAAACGTTCAACCTTTTAGTACACATTATCTGAGTGGTAGTATATATAATCTGAGTGTATGAAGTACATTATACAAGCAATTATAGTACAAAATATTCAACCTTTCAATACACATTATCTAAAAGTGGTAGTATATAATCTGTTTATATACTGGTTTTTCTACATTTGATTGTAGCAAAGGCAAGACATAATGAGGTCTAATCTCATTGCTCCCCCCCCTCCCCCAATATTTTCATACTAAATTGGAGCGGGCAAAATCCACAATAAGGTCAAAACATTTTAATGCATTGAAGACTCCTTTTTATATATACATGGATATATCTAAGTTAAATTCTAGCTTCATTCAACTTGAAGCTACACTTAAGAGGTTTGATGCAAAAAAAACTATCATTTATTTTTGCAGAGAAAGTTGAAGTTCCATTTTCTGCAGCCAAAATTTCTATCATTTTAGGGTTGCCACATTAGGGCAATCAATTGATATAAAATTGAAGATGAAGTTTTCAACTATGGACAGCCATTTTTTCCAAAAAAGTTGAAGAATACAACAAGATTTGAAATAGCAAAACGTTTGAGGAGTATAAGTATAAGCATTGGGTGGAAAACTTAAATGATTTTTGTAGATTGTATATACTTTTTATTTTTAATTATTTTCTATTTTCAATTTTTAATTATTAAACTCCACGATTTCTCCTACCATACTTGGATGATTTGTCAAGAATTGATTTGTGTGCATGGGGGATAGCTGCATACAACTTTCTTATTGAATATATGAGGAACCATGTAAGAGGAGTAGATGGAGAAAGTAGCAAGACGAAATACCTTGATAGGTGCACAATCGGTTTGATGGTAAGTGATTTTCATTTTACTTATAACATTGATTATGTTTATATTTAAATGAGTATAATTTTCCATTTATGAATGGCAGGCATAGGTTTACGAACACATCCCATCATTAGATTCACCAAAACGTTTGTTTGATTTTCTATGCTTTTACCCGTGGAAGGATAGCAAACTCCTAAATAATGTGAATGAGTCCAGGAATAAATTGAAACAAGTTACAAGAGATATAGTAATAATTTATTACTTTTTTGTAATAATTTGAATTTAATAATTATTTTCATTATAATAGATTGTAGCCATCAACCCTACTCCAGAGAAGTTAGACTTGACAGTTTTGATCAAGAAATTAAAGGCTACCACTACTACTATCACTAAAGTACATATTTATGATCAAAAAATATTTGAAGCAATTATTATAGTGATAGATGGAGAAATTAAATCATTGAAGGAAAAAATTGCTTCATTAGATATAATGGTAATCACAAAGCAGAGTTATGCGAAGAATGTTGCTAAGGATAAAACTGATGAAAGAGCACACAACGATGAAACTGATGTGTATCTATATGAGGAGGAACATGATTTGGTGGATGATACGAAGAAAAAAGGGTATGATTTAGGGAAGAAAAATGCAAAAGAAGTTGATTTAAGGATTGATGATGCTATTGATGATAAAGTTGAAGATAGTTTGGATGAAAAAAGTCAAATAAAACATCATCATGATCCCACATCTTCCATCATCCCTTTGACCACAAAACTTCATGCATCAATTCATGAAGCACAGTTTAAAGAATTTGAAATTGAAGTGGCAAATGTCATGTTATCAATTGTTAAAGATGTGCGTACTTGAGATGATAGAAAGATAAAAAGAAAAGTAATAGATTTTGTCACCCCCTCGAGCACCACACCAACCAAATGTGGAAGAGAAATGATAAGAACCTATCATCCTCGTGAAAAAAACAAAAAAGAAGAGAAGAAGGTGTTGTAAACTGCTTAATGTATTATTTGTATTTCATTTGTTGATATTTGTACTTAGTTTGCTTGTATTTGTACTTGATCTATTTGTACTTCATTGATTGATATTTTGCGCCTCACTGATTTATATTTTGTACTTAATAGGCTAATCCTTTGTACTTCAATGGTTGATATGTGTACTTAATGTGCAAAGGCTTTATACTTCATGGGTTGGTATTTGTACTTAATATGCTAATCTTTTGTACTTCAATGGTTGATATTTGTACTTAATGTGCATAGGTTTTATACTTCATTGGTTGATATTTGTACTTAATATACTAAATTTTTTGTACTTCAATGGTTGATATTTTATGTTTAATGTGCTAATGTTTTGTACACCATGCGACAAAAGACATTATCTCGATCTAAATAGGAGATGAATCAAGCACCCCAAAGAGGGAAATACTTGATCATATAAAAAAAGGACTGATTATAAACATTGTCCTTGTATTCTAGAAAATGAGCAAGAAATCATCGAAAACTTTCTCAGAAGAGATAATTTGAGGTAACAAAATTTGCTTATGATTTTTCTTTTTAATAAATTAGTGTCTAAACTAACAATTAAAACCTATACTTGTGTAAGGTGACTGTCTAGAAGGAAGGAAAATACATTCTAGAGGAAAGTCACTTTTGCGAGCTGTTATTTGGGAAATACATTTGTGGTGACGTATTGGAGTGCTACATGTCAATATTATGTAGCTCGTCTTTTAGGAAAAAGTGTCACCCTGATGTGTGGTTTATGTCCACGATAGAACAGATATGTGGCGGTTTCCTAACTTAATCTAGTTCATGTTATAAGTGAGACTAACTATTTATTTTATACTTCATATGATGATATATTAAACTGACTTAAGGGACACAACATCCAGGATATAAAAGATGAAGAATTTTTCAACTTCATTTCTAGACTTAACTCTTTCACACATAAATATTTGGAAGAGATCACTTTAGATCTTGAAAACACGTGTCATTACATAATGCTACTGATTAATTAAGACCATAACTGGTTCTTGGTTGTCCTCAACACTTCAACTCATGCTTTCATATACATGAATTTAATAATAGCCCCTCGATACAAGTCGGCAGCTACTGCCATTTCCCAAAAATTTCTTTATAAGTAAAGAGTTAACAACTGATCAATATTTTTGTAGACTGCATTCTATTCTTGGTATCTAAAGCTTTCATTGGGGTGGGGTGTCATGTGGATGAAAGTATGACAGTATGAAAATGCAGACAGCAACATGGGTCATTAGATTATGGTGTCTTTATGTGCCTTTGGGCTGAATATTTTGCTAGAGACACCAGTAATTTCTAGAGGTATGCTGGATAATGCTCCATAGATATAGTTCATGCACATATGACATACACCTTTTTAAGTTATAAAAATGTGAAGGTCTGAATTTCAGTAACATTATAAGTTAATTTGAATTTTATTGACATTTTGGACAATTTTATTGAGATTATTTTGTATTTAAGTATACATTTCTATCAAAGTGTATATAAGAGTATGTTGAACTACAAATATCGCTAATAAAGTACAAATATAGAACAAACAAAGTATATATGGTGTTATGTTGAAGTATACTTTAATGAATAATCGATTAAAGTGAAACATTATAGTAAAGTTCAATACAATATGCAAGAAATGAAGTAGAAATATAGAACAAACGAAGTATATATGGTGTTATGTTAAATTACACTTCAATTAAAGTGAAACATTATAGTGAGTTAAAGTACAATATGTGGGAAATGATGTACAAATATATAACAAACGAAGTATATAAGGTGTTGTGTTAAAGTACACTTCAATTAAGGTGAAACCTTATAATGAGGTTGAGTATAATATGCAAGAAATTAAATACAAATATAGAACAAACTAAGTATGTACAGTGTTATGTTAAAGTACACTTCAATTAAAAAGAAACCATGTAGTGAGGTTCAGTACAATATGCGAGAAATGAAGTACAAATATAAAACAAATGAAGTATATATGATGTTATGTTAAAGTACACTTCAATTAAAATGAAACCTTGTAGTGAGGTTCAGTATAATATGCGGGAAATGAAGTACAAATATAAAACAAACGAAGTATATATGGGGTTATGTTAAAGTATGTAAGAAATCAAGTACAAATATAAAACAAACAAAGTATACATGGTGTTATATTAAAGTACACTTCAATTAAAGTGAAACATTGTAGTGAGGTTCAATACAATGTGCAATCAAGTATAAATATAAAACAAACAAAGTATATATGGTGTTATATTAAAGTACCCTTTGTGTAATTGAATAATTAGTCTCTAATAATTGTAGTGAGGGTCAAGTACAATATTTTGACAGTATCGAACCAAGTGAAGTACATATTTGTACGGGTGGTAAGATGGATATGATTGTCAAATGCTCATGTGTTTACAACTTTAAATGCATAAGTATACTCTACACTACTACGAATGACAACTTTAATCCGTTGAACACTAGTGGTAATCACTTTAATACTTGAACATTATTGTATTCATACCATACTAAATATTACACACATTTTTAGAGTTTTGGATGTTAATTACTAAAAAATAAAAGGCAAAATATGAACAAAACTCAAATTCATTACTATTAGTACAAAAATCAAGAAATTAAGTACATAATTGCCGCAATGAAGTACAAAAATTAAGAAATCAAGTACATAATTCCCAAGATCAAGAAATAAAGTACATATTTGGCATGAAGAAGTATATATGTGCTGAAATCAAGTATAAATCTCCTTTATTAAAGTACAAAAGCACAAATATCTGGAGCAACATGCACATGCTACGTTTTCCTTGGAAATCAAGTAAATAATTGCTGCAATGAAGTATATATATCCCGAAATCAAGTATAAATCTCCCTTATTAAAGTACAAAAGCAATGATATCTTGAACAACACGTACAAGCAACATTTTCATTGGAAATCAAGTGCATAATTCAATACAAATTAACAATCTAATGTTTGAGATATCAATTCAACAATCCAAAGTAATCCACAAATACAATAAAATTTCAATACAAATTAACAATCTAACATTCTTCAAAATTCTTCTCCAACCACACAGTTTGAATAATTTAGCTAGGTTACTGATTCTTTGCAAGTTCGATGATTATGCCTTGTCCTGCCACACCATGTATACTTAGTAACACTTTTCTCAATTTATAGTAGAATCCTCTGTGTCCTTCTATGCATAGGCCAAGATCAGACTAAATAACATATTTCTCAATTTGTAATAGAATTCTCTATGTCCTTCTAGGCCCAAGTTGAGATTAGCAATTAAGTGCATTAATGACACTGTCCTAATCTAGAGAGAACATCTGCATATCATAAGTAGGAATATGGTTTATCATTGCTTGGTATGCTTGTTGATACATCTCAACTTGGTTATATTAAATGGTAAAGTCATATAGTGAAAGTAACTTTGACTCGATTTAAACATAAGCATGCTTGCAGGGTATTTTATGAATCTGCCATGCTTTGCATGAAATAAAACACTACTCTGCAAATCTACAACATATGATTTGTCATGCTCAATCACCTCAAAGCTCCAACCACTAGACATAACAACCTTTAAGGTATGGAACGCATATAATTGATTGCTAATTTCTTCTCTTGCTTGGGACATAATTAACCAATCATCTTGTGAGAGTTTTTCATTGATCATGCATCATAGCCATTATTTGCATGTGTATGTGATCAATCATGGCTAAAACTAGCATAAATAAAGCCAGTTTCACCTAATTATTCTAACATTTTGCTTGATTATTGTTTATTACCCCTCGCCGATCTCTACTGAGTAAGGAATTTGCCCAACATTGTAGGTCAAACTGCATAATAAAGTCTCTGGCAAGCAGTATTAACTCTAAGATATTGTCTATATATCGAGTGCACTCCTGCCTTGTAGGCACATATGTAGGTTACATAAAAACAAAAGCTCAATGTTTCTTGATATGTAGGGGGTACTTCCCTAATACCCGAATTTAAAATCATAAGATTGTAAGATGCTATGTGTTATGAATTAGAGTTTATTTCTTATAATTATTTCACATGTAAAGATAAAGTTTTTACTTGTTTCTTGAAGTTATCTACTAAGTTTCTCAAGCAATATACATGGTGGCTACCAAAAATATCATAGGGAGGGCCTTAAGAAGACTTGAATGTTGATCGAAGAAAAACGTAAACCTTAATAAGCTAGGTAGATATTGAGAATCTAAGACCCTTCATAGCTTAAAGTAGCTAATTAATATCATTTTTAGAGTTAACAACTGCATATGCTAGCGTGAATAATTCATCATTAGCATCATTACTAACAACATTAAGTAAGCTTCCTTTATATTTATTTTTAATATGGATGTTATATAAAAATATCAATAACCTGCATCCCTTGAGAAAACCAATAAGGCAGGCATTGAAATATATAAATAGCTAACAAAATTTCTAACTAATTAAGTCAATCTCATAGTCTGCAATACTTTTAGGGTTTATCCTTTTCACGGCATCATAATACCACCTCAGCTTATCATAAGATCCCTTCTCAACTTCATGGATGTCATGCATAGTTATGTCATACATAGATAATTCCTTACCCATCTATGCATTATGGTATCTAAGATCCATACTGTATTCTTTGTGGACATCTTTCAATATGGTAGAGAGCTGATAACATGACTCTGATCTCAATTTATCCTTCACTATGTTAGCAACCGAAGTGGAATTGACTTTAGGATGTCCCCTTGTTCGAAGATTAGCATTACCACATGTGTGCTCTAGATTGCATTTTTTAATGCCAATAATTTATCAACCTCATTCCTTAATTTATAGATTCTCCATTTGCAATTTTCATCACATCAAATGACTATGATATTTTTGTTGTCATTTTTTTGTATTGAAATGACCATATAGTAGCCCTCGCATAACTCTTAAGTATAATTTTGAACTCCTCAATATCCTTGAATGTCTAACCCTCTCTATATATGCAATGCCCCCATGTGTCAATTGAGTTGCTAACCAAAGCTAATTCATTATACATGCATTGATTGAACTAATTTCCTCCTCGAATATATCCCTTGTAGTCGACAAATGCAATACAATTTTATGTTTAATGAAGTATAAATGTAGAATAGTTGAAGAAAAATAATTCAGTTAGATTGTACAATTTCAAATAAACAAGGTACAATTTTAGAACACTTCAAGTATAAAATACTACCAATTGTAATACTATTTTAGACAATCAATAAATAAAACACTTGAATTATAAAACTTCAATAATAGAGTACAATTTTAAATAAAATAAAATATAAAATAAAGTATAATTTTAGATAAATGAAGTACAATTTTAGATAAAAAGAAGTACAATTCCAGAACAATTCAAATATTAAATGCTAGCAAATGCAATAAAATTTTAGACAATCAATAAGTAGAATACTTGAAGTATAAAACTTCAATAATAGAGTATAATTTTAGATAAAATGAAGTTTAAATGAAGTACAATTTTAGATAAAAAAAAACACAATTCCAGAACACTTCAAGTATAAAACGCTAGCAATTGCAATAAAATTTTGGACAATCAAAAAGTAGAACACTTGAAGTATAAAACTTCAATAATATAGTACAATTTTATATAAAATGAAGTTCAAATGAAGTGCAATTTCAGATAAATGAAGTACAATGTTAAATAAAAAAGAAGTACAACTCTTGAACACTTCAAGTATAAAATACTAACAATTGCAGTACAATTTTGGATAATCAATTAATAGAACACTTGAAGTATAGAACTTCAACAACAAAGTATAATTTTAGGTAAAATAAAATACAATTTTAGATAAAAAGAAATACAACTGCAAAACACTTCAAGTATAAAACGTTAGCAATTGCAGTATAATTTTGGATAAGCAAAAAGTAGAATACTTGAAGTATAGAACTTCAATAATTTAGTACAATTTTAAGTAAAATGAAGTATAAAATAAAGCATAATTTTAGATAATTTTAATGCTTGAACTTGAACCAAACCAACCTGATCTACATTGGGTTGGTTTGGTTTGGGTAATCGAATTCTCAAAGAGAGAGAGAGAGAGAGAGAGAGAGAGAGAGAGAGAGAGAGAGAGAGAGAGAGAGAGAGAGAGAGAGAGAGAGAGGAGGAGGAGGAGGAGGAAGAGGAGGAGGAGGAGTAGAAAGCACAAATTGCAATTTTTTTAGTTCTTTAATTAGGAAATCAAGATAATTAAATTATTTACAAAATATTTATCAAAATTCAAAAGCATATAGTATTGCACAAGAGCACCACAAGTCATAATTATTATAAATTATTTCTTTCTTTATCACAAGCCATGATTGATAATATAAAATCTCAAATTCAAATATAAGTTGGACATGAAATATAAGTATAAATAACAAAAGTCATAATTTAAAAAAATATTTATTTTAATTAAATGATTAGGTTGGGTCGGGTTAATAAATATGAAATATGAGAATCGAACCAAATATGATCGAATTTAACCTGATCAAACCCGATGATCTAAACCAATTAGATTGGTTCGGTTTGGTTCGGTTTAGTTTGGTTTGTCGGGTTCATTGGATCGGGTTGATCCAATTAACACCCATAGAACCAAACATATAGATTACTTTTTTGACAAAACAATAAATCTAGTTTTCAAAATATCCCTTCAAATTAATTGACTTATTACCAAAAACCTCATATGCATACATACATATCATAATATTTTATCTTTTTTTTTCAAATAAAAAATCTTATCCAATCATCACATATACATATTATATATTTTATTATTATTTCTACAATAAAAAATATTATTTTATTCCATTTTTACCTCAAAATCCAACAAAAAAGCATTAATTTGATTACTACGGTATAAATTATCTCATCCTAAAATATAAGCAAATATACCAAAATTCCCAAATTAAATTTCTAACTATTCCCAAAATATAAACAAATATACATCATATTTCTCAACTCAATCCCCAAAATATATAATCTAAAACATACAATTCATTTCCAAACATTACCCAACAAAATGCGGCCTAAAATTTCAATCTTGTCTTAGACGCTTCAAATTACAAAATTCCAAACACTTTGTTCTTTTATGTTTTGGGCATTTTGTAAAAAAAAAAATTGGGGGAATGGTTTTTGGGAGAAAATTTGGAGAATGGGTTAAGTATTTCTTTTTGTTTTGAAAAAATATGGAAAATAATTTGAGAATGAATTATTTATTTCTTTATGTTTTGGGAGAAGACAAATTTTACTACAGCGTCAAATTAGTTTCTTTTGTATTGGGTTTATAAGGTGAAAATGATATTTTTATGTATTATATATATGTATATGTATAATTGGATAATTTGTACATATTTGTAATGATTGAAATATGAGTTTAATTAATTTAATTGGCTGTTCATTTTGAAATTTATATTTTTATAAATTTAACATTAGTAAATGATGTGTTATTTGGAATAAAATGTATATTAATAAATATTAATTATTCATAAAATTATAATTATATCTTAATTATAACAAAATTAGCTTAATCATAATTGTTAATATCAACTTATAAAAAAATTTAATTATTGTACATATATTATAAATTAATTATGTTTGTTAATTAAAATATAATTATTTAACTATTTATTACTTACAATTTATGTATAAATAAAATTTATTTATTTATTTCAATAAAATAACTTTTTAATAATTTATATATATAAGACTTAATGATAATTCATTAAATTAAAAAAATAAATAATATATATTATTTGAAATTACATCATCTTAAATTATTTAGTAAATAAATAAATAGAATATTTAATTATACATAAACTATGAAACATAATTAATCTATAAATAACAAGTTACTTAAATAAATTAATTTAATTAATTTACAGGATCTTATGAAGGAGGAATTAGATCTCAAACAAGTTCACAAAAACCCGACCTTTAGTCAAAAAACAGGATAATATTTATCTAAATTTAACAAGCCCACCAAATAAATCTGATTTAATACCCAAAGCCCACAAATGCCAACCCGACTAACAAGGGCAAATAAGGGGTAATACAAAATCAAATATAAATTGAGTACCATTAAGCCTCAGAACCTGTTCAGATAACTCATAAAAGATCTAAAACCTTCAACACAATCCTATACAAAACTAGCCATAATAATATAGGAAATATCTAACACATGTTTGTTTAACACATAGCTCCTTAGTCTGTCATTAAGCTACGAAAAAGAAAAATAAATAATTAAAGAAAAATAAATAACACTAACCTTAAAGGAACCACCAGAGAAGTAAAGCTTTAATCAGTTTCTTCTTTCTTATAACTTATAGAAAGTTAAATTTACAAAGAGTAAAGGATAATTACAAAGCAACGGAAATAATAGAGCAAAAGATTATAAAATCAAAAGCCTTTTTCTTTCTAATAAAAATCTAACCTATTTAAAGGAAAAGAAAAGTACTATGCGGATTTCAAAATTTTTGAATCTAAATAGTGAAAAGTAAAAAGCAGAGTACTGTGCAAATTTCAAAATTTTCGAGTCCGAACAGTAAAAAGGAAAAAATAGTATAAAGGTAAAAATAGTATAACTGTTTATGTCCTATTACATAATTGAGCACCTAACCATCATTTCCTTGTCTAAGTGACGCCAAAATCTTATCAATATCTTGAGTAGAGGGAATATCATCCTCTGGATTTTGTGACTCTCTTGCCAAACAACCAAATTGGCTCTCTCTTGTCCTTGACTTTGAAGAGGTAGCCATTGAAACAGTATCTCCTGTATCACTAGAGGAATCATCTTCTTCAATATCAACAACTTGATCTTTAAGCTCTTCCTGGACCATATTCAACACTTTCTTTAATAAGTGAGCTTTGGACAATTTTCCTTTTCGCATTCTAATTTTTTCAGAAGCTTTCCCCAAAATTGATGAAGCTTTCTTCTTTTTATCCTTATCGACCTTTTCTTTATAATTTTGAGTTACCTTAGTAATATTATCAAAGTCTCTTGCCCCTTAATTTGTCCTTTTTCTCTATCAACTTGGAGCATCTTGTTCCACCATTTAATAAAAAAGGAACGACATAAACCTAGAATATTATCTTCACTAAAACCGACTTCTGGAACTCATTTCCAAATCCAGGAATAGAGAACTCTATAAAGAAGAAGATGGCTACTTTATTATCAACCATTTGATTATTGACTTCAGCTACCATAATCTGGGGAGAATATTTACTCCAATTTTCAAATGCCTGGCGAAATTGCTCGAGTAGAATATGATGACTGGGTCCATATGATTTTCACCAGTTCAAAAACTAATTGGGAATATTATTTTTAAAAACCTAAGGATAGACTTTTATAAACCATGTATGCTTTTTTCTAGGATTTTCATAAATAAAAACATTATAAAAGGCTTGAATATAATCCCAAAAATTGAATTTATAAACAATTTTATTATCTTTTATATAAAACTCTTTCTCTTTCAATGAGGATATTCCCCATTCCTCAATAGAAATAATTTTTTTAATAATAATTTTAATAAAATTAAAAATAGATTTATCTTGTGAGCTTGGATAAAAAAGAGAGATCTCACAAGAACCAGTAGTAATTAAAATATTTTCATAGTAAGACCTAAGTTTATAAGAACCCATAGCATATGATGTTGAATTAAGATAGCGATGGATTATCATCCAAGGGTCATTCCTCCATTTTAGGTCATTATGATCAAGGATCATTATTAAATCCTTGTGCTCCTTTCACTCAAAGGTTATGAGGGAATCCTCATCAACTGGGGAAGAAACATTGGAGGTAACATCAACAAAAGAAGGTCTATTAGATCATTTAGGCTTTTGAAATGAATTGGAGGTAGAAGATCTATTAGATTCTTCTAGTTGATCACGTTAAAATTTCTATGAGAACTTTCCCTGTGTTGCTTGAATTATAGGATTTCTACAAAAAAAGAGTCTCTATAAATAGGGTTCAAAGAGGCATATGATGCTTGAGAGATTGGTGAAGCTATTAGCTTCTGCTTGCCATGTTATATTAATGGCACCTTTGGAACACCTGCATTTCTTCCTCCTCTGTTAGAGAAGAGATTATGACCACGTCTTTTATGAGGTATCATAGACCTATAAAAATTCATGAGTGAGAAAATCGGAAAAACTATTGTCAATTCCCTTTTTATAAATAATTTTAAAATCAAAAGGGGCTAATAAGCTTGCCACCTTGCAAACATTTGTTTGGAAACATTATGTTTAAAATCTTTATTAAACATAAATGGAGCTGCTGGACAATCAGTTTTAATTATGAAAAACTGGTTATATAAATCATTTTGAAATTTAAGAACACATTTAACAGTAGCAAAAATTTCTTTAGCTATAGTAGCATAATTCTTTTGACTATTATTCCATTTCCCAGAACAAAACCTGCCAAGAATTTCTTGTTTATTATTAGGGTTAATTTGTTTAAGAATACCACCATAGCCAATATTAGAAGCATCAGTTTCTATTATTTTATCCCAATTAAGATTAGAAAGCATTAAACAAGGCAAATGTTTAACCTTTTCTTTTATATTAAGAATAGCCTGTGTATGACTATCATTCCAAGGCTTAGGGGCCTTCTTTAACCTATCATATAAAATGGCTATGTCTTGAGCATGGTTTTTATAATAAGGAGAAATATAATTAAGACTTCCTAAAAGTCTTTGTAATTGGGTTTTGTCAGTTATCTTATCAGGAAATATAGAAGCAAATTCAATACTTTTATTAATAGGAATTATTTTACCCTTTTCAATAAGATAACCAAGAAATTTAATTTTGGTTTGGAATAAAATCATTTTAGTTTAACTTTGGTTTGGAATGAAGATGTCTGAAATGGTTTTCAATAGTATTAGAAAAAACCAAAATATCGTCAATATAAACAATGATAAAGTTACTTAAGGATTAAAGATGTCATTCATAATTTTTTAAAATTTTGAAGGGGCATTCTTCAGACCAAAAGGCATGACATTCCATTCATACTGCCCAAAAGGAACATTAAAAGTAGTTTTAAACTTATCTTTATCAGCAATTTGGATTTGCCAATAACCAGATTTTAAATCAAATTTAGAAAATATATTAGCATCAAATAATCTATCAAGTAAATCTTTTTTATTACGAATGGGATATTTAATCCATTTTAAAACTTTATTAAGAGGTTTATAATTTATAACTAACCTAGGGGCACCACGCTTTTGTTCATTATATTTATTAACATAGAAAGCTATGCACGACTAAGGAGACTTAGTTGGCCTAATTAGACCCTTTTGAAATAAGGATTCAATTTCCTTTTTGCAATATTCTAGATACTTGGAATTCATCTGGCAAGGTCTAACTTTTGTGGGAATATTCCCATCAAAATTATCTTTATAAGGAAGATCAATAATATGTTTTTTTCTATTCCAAAAAACCTTAGGGTGTTCATTACATACAGACAAAGAAAATTGATTTTCAAGATAAAAAATTTTTTCTTTTAACTTAGGATTATTTAACTATTCATTAATATTAAGACTAACAATTTCTTGTTTTAAAGAATTAATATGAGCAATTTTTGCTTTAAGCAAATCCTCTATTTGATTAAGAATTCTAGAAAAAGGTTCGGCTATAAACTGGAAATATAATTCATTACCATTAAAATTTCCTATGAAACCCTTTTGATCAACCATTTTTAAAGGAAATATTTTCTTTAA
>JACGDI010004854.1:771863-824490 GCA_014898725.1 Jacaranda copaia | reverse complement strand
TCTCTCTCTCTCTCTCTCGACTTTTTCCTATATTTTTTCTTTCTATAGGAAACATTTTTATCCTATTGTGTTTTATTATTATTAACAACTTTAGGGTTTTCCATACCAAATTGACCATAGGAATGACCTAATTGTTTCCTTTCTATTATATTATTACACTTAGTTTGTTGATTTAATTTTATCTCATTACACAAGGCTAAACCTTCCTGGATGCAAGTACCAATTATCTTGCCATAGGTAAATTTATTATAGTCAATATTAGACTCATTTTGCCTAAGGTTTTTTCTAACTCTTTCAGCAAACAATGAAGGCAAACCATCAACAAATTTTGATTTCCAATGAGTACTATTAGACTCAAGAAGTTCCATGACTCTAGAAAGAAATGTGTCTTTATACTACCTAAAAGACATAAAACTCTGACACTTTAAACCATTTAATAAGGTCCTAATATGTTCAGAATTATTAGTCCATTTGCCAATAAAGTATAATATAATAGTAACAATTAATGTATAAATAGCATTTTCAGAACTACCACTAGTTCCTTCCTACTCCTGTTTAATAGTATTAAGAATTTCTTCTTTATTATCAAGGGTAAGATAATTATTCCACCAACTTTTTAACTGACCAGTAAAACTAGCAATAATCATTTTGGCAACAATTTTATCAGAATTATCATTATTTTTACAAATAGTACTATACATCAACATACGATGCGCCAAATTATAAATATGACGTTTAGTAAAACCATCAAGATTCCACTCATAAATATTTTTACCAGAATAAGAATTATTAAGAACTAAATCTTGCTCCTCATGAAGAACATCCTGGGGTGTGGGGCGAGGGTAATAATAAGTCTTCATGGTAGGTCTATCAACACATTTTTAAAGTTTATTAACCTCCTCATTAACAACTTGTTGATAAGATTTCCTCATCCAAGTTATTATTATGAAGGGTAGAAATTCGAAACTCGGCAAATTTTTTAGTTATAAGTTTTTCTAATTCAGAAACATCCCTAAGTTTAAAATCATCACTTTCAGAGGGAGATTAGATACTAGGCATGGCTATAACATTTGGTGAAGGAGAAAGAGAAGAGACGAAAATTTTTTCAATCTTTTCTTCAAGATCGCCCATAAAATTATTAAGTTTGTTTTTATTATTTGTTATATGGGAAAGCCTTTGATCAAGTTGAAATAAACTTTCGCCAAGAATATTTAAATATAAATTAGAATAATTTTGTTGTCTAATTAAAACATTCATTTCACGAACAGTGATAGCGGCATAATCACTAGCTAACAATTTATGAAATGCAGAAAAATAAAGATTATGATTCCCTTCTACATTAAAAAGGTCTTGAGGAGGAAAAATAGATTTTTGTTTTTTACCATCTTCAAAAATATAAGTTCTTTCTAAAATTGAAATACAAAGTTCAATATAAGTAACCATAAACCATGGAATAAAAGGAACAAGTTGGTCCTTCTCAGTAACAAATTTATAAAATTCTTTTTGAAAATGAGAATGTTGTTCTTTGGAAAAATTCTCAAAAAACCATTTTCTAAACAATTTCCATCTTTCTTTATTAAACACAGTTTGTATTAATTTTCTATCAGAAGAACCAGAACTACATTCATATTTGTTTTTAATCATTAAAACCAAAATCAAATGCGAGTATTTCTTATGGAAAAATCCACTTCAAATTCAGTTGGTTCCATAGAACTATCACTATTATTATCATTTAAAGGAATATCACGAACAATATTAGAAGAGGAAAATTTTAATTTATCAAACCTAGTTTCTAAATTATCATCTTTCCTAATTTCAGAAAATTCAGGGTTAAATTCTTTCAACCTGATGTAGAAGCTCTAGAAGGACTTTCAACCATATAATCAATTGGATCAAGAAAAAAAAAAGGAAGATCTATCAGATCTAGTATTAGATCTAGAAAATTTTATCATATTTTGAGGTTTTGATTTAAATTGAATAGTAGCATCTCCATCTGGAGTTTGAACAATTTTATTAACCTCAGTTTGTATTATGGGTTGAAAAGGAACAACCTTTTCCATTTTTAAATTATCAGGGAATTTAACTTCATCCCATTTTATAGGTCTCCTAGTAGTGCTCGTGTTCATCATGTCTATTAATATAAAAAGTAGTGCAAGATCAAGGAGATTTAGTATGCCTTATTAAACCTTTTTGCAATAAAGAGTCAATCTCTTTTTTACAGTAAGCCAGATATTCAGAATTCATCTGGAAAGATCTAGCCTTTGTTAGGACATTCCCATCAAAACTTTTTTCATAAGGAAGATCAACAATATGCTTTTTCCTATTTCAAAAAGCATTAGGGTGTTCATTACACACAAACGAAGAGAATTAATTTTCAAGAAAAGAAATTTTTTCTTTAAGTTTAGGATCATTAAGTTGATCATCAATATTAAAACTTATAATTTCTTGCTTTAGAGAATTAGTATGGTTATTTCCTCAATCCTATTTAAGATTCTAGAAAAGGGTTCAATTATAAACTGAAAATGTAAATCTTTACCATCAAACATTCCTATAAAACCATTTTGATCAACATTTTTAAGCTGAAAGATTTTCTTTAAGAAAGGAGAACCAAGTATAATTTGGTTAAAAATATTTTTAACTAATAAAAAACTTAAAGGAATGCAAGTTTTATTCTTGCAAACAAAAGCTTTTGACAATTTAAAACTAATATAAAGTTTTTCACTATTTGCAATGCGCAAAACATGAGAAGTTTTCTCAAAGTACCTAGTAGGTATAAGACTTTCTTGAATGCAATTAAGATCAACACCACTATCTATTAATGTAATTAATTCTTTTGAGAATTTATTATCTATCAAAAGATTAATTTTAACTAACCACTTTTGAGATGTAACCATTTTCAATTTAGAAAGGAAATCATCACTTTGTAAATTATTAGAAACATCAGGAAAGTTATCAAACAAATTATCAATCCTAGGTATAACTTATTTTCCCTGAGAAATTTCTACTTTCCTAAGTCTTTCTTCAAGAAATATATTATTCCTTTTAATCTCTATTATTTCATTTTTTAAATTATTAACTTCCTGTTTCAAATCATCAATAGAATTTGGACTACCCTTTTTATTTCTATTATCTAACATCTTATAAACCTTTACCATAGAATAAGGTTCATTATCATTATTATTAGAAACAAATTCCAGTTTAGAAGACAAAGATGAAGATGAAGAAACATTTTCAAACTAATTTATAATTTTAGATCTTAAAATTAAATCTTTAACTAATTTAAGAAATTCAAAAACACTGTTATGATCAGTAACATTCACATTTAAATCACATAAGTTTATATAAATCTTCACTATCAGATTTATTACTATCACTATTAATACAAAAATTACCATTTTGACAAGGAGTATGTTCAGAATCTGAACTATTATTAAAACATTCATTTAAAGAATTCTCATCAGAAAAAGAAAAACCATTATTATAATCACTATCAGAAGAATCAAGCATAAGCTTAAAAAGAACATCTTTAATTTTATCATCAATATCTAGATTATTAATCTTAGACCTCATTTTATATTTATTAGCATAATGACCAATTTTATCACATATCCAGCAAGTACCATATTTTTTAAACTTTTTATGAAGTTTTCTATTAAATTTTTTATTTTCTTTCCTATCCTCTCATTCTTCCTCTCTAGATTTTTTATGAGATTTTTTCCTATATTTTTTCTTTCTATAAGAAACATCTTTATCTTTCTGATTTTTATTGTTATCAATTTGTTTAGGAATATCCATACTAAATTGACCACAAAATTATCCTAATTATTTTTCTCAGTAATATTATTATGTTTTATCTGTTTATTCAATTTTATCTCATTACACAAATTTAAATCTTCCTAGATACAGGTTTCAATTAACTTATCATAGGTGAATTTATCATAATCAATATTAACTTCATTTTGCCTAAGTGTCTTTCAAACTCTTTCAGCAAACAACAAAGGCAAACCATTAATAAATTTAGATTTCCAATGAGCACTATTAGATTCATGAAGTTTCAAAACTTTAGAAAGAAAGGTATCTTTATACCACCTAAAAGCAGTAAGACTCTGACACTTTAAACCATTTAATAAGGTCTAATGTGTTCAGAATTATTAGTCCATCTACCAGTAAATATTCTATTATAGTAACAATTAAGGTATACACAACATTTTCAACATTTGTACCAGTATCTTCTTGTTTGATGGTATTAAAATTTTTTTCTTTATTAGCAAGAGTCAAATAGTTATCCCACCAGCCTTTAAGTTGACTAGTAAAACTAGCTATTATCATCTTAGCAACAGTTTTATCAGAATTGCCATTATTTTTACAAATAGTAGAATACATTAACATATGATAAACCAAATTAACGCTTCGTAAAACTATCTAAATTCCACTCATAATATGTTTACTAGAGTAGGAATTATTAAGAATCAAATCCTGCTCTTCATGCAAAACATCTTGAGGTGAGGGGCGAGGATAATAATAAGTATGCATAGTAGGACGATCAGCATATTTATAAAGTTTATTAATTTCATCATTAATAGCATGTTGATAAGATTCATCATTAGATCTATTACTAAGAGTAGAGATTTTAAACTCAACACATTTTTTAGTTATTAACTTTTCAAGTTTAGATATATTACATAACCTAAAGTTATCAATATCAGGAGGTGGTTGAATACTAGGCATGGCAATTGACTCTAGAGAAGGAGAGATAACAACTTTCTCCAATCTGACTTCTAGATCACCTAATAATTTATTAGTTCTATGAATATTATTCATAATAGTAGAAAGTCTTTAATCGAAAGAAACTAGACTTTCACCAAGAACATTTTAAATACAAATTAGTATAATTTTGCTGTTGTATTAAAATATTAATTTTTCTAGAAGTGACATGCATATGATCACTAACCACCAATTTATTAAATGCAGAAAAATAGAAATTTTTATTTCCTTCCACATAAAAAGTTTCTTGAAAGGGAAAAATAGATTTCTGTTTGTGACCACTTTCAACAATATAAATTCGTTCCAAAATCGAAAGGTATGGTTCAATATAAGTAATCACGAACCAAGGGACAAAAGGAATTTATTGATTTTTTCGGTCACAAATTTATAAAATTCATTTTGAAAATTAGATTGTTGTTCATTGGTAAAATTATTAAAAACCCAATCACTAAACATTTTCCATCGTTCTTTATTAAATTCAATTTTTATTAAATTTCTATTATAAGAACCAAGACTAAAATCCATTTTGTTTTTAATCATTAAAAACAACAAATTAAATGCGAATATTTTTCACAGGAAAATCCATGTCAGACTCAGTTGGTTCCACAGAATCATCACTATTTTTATCAATTGGGACACCATGAACAATATTAGAAGATGAAAATTTTAATTTATCATATCTTGTATCCAATTATTATCTTTTCTATCTTCAGGAACAAATTCTTTTATTCTAGAAGTTGAAGCACGAGACATAATTGTCTCTCAACTGTATAATCTAATGGATCAATAAAAAAAATGAAGATCTAGTAGATCTAGAGGATTTTAATAAATTTTCAGTATTAGATTTAAATTGAATAGAAACATCTCCATTTGGAGTTTGAATTATTTATTTGACTTCAGTATTAATAACAGGTTGGACCGAGGCTGCCTTTTCCATCATCCAATTTTCAGGAAATTTAACTTCATCCCATTTTATAGGTCTACGAGTTGTAGTATGTAATTGACAAAAATTAGTTTTAATTAAAATTGTTTCATTAGTATTTTTATTAACTATTAGACATATAATTATAACCATGCAACTTAACATTTAAAATAACATCATGTAAAATATTAATATCAAAAAGAGATAGCTGCAAATTTGGATAAATATCAAAATAAATTGAGTCATGTGCCAAGCTGGACTATATAATACTCATTATTAAATGCTTCCAATTTAAATTACGAGCATCACGCAAAATAGCCACAAAACTATTAGGTAAATTATCAAGGATAAGAAGTTTAAAAGCAACTTGAATTAAACCAATATAAAGAAAACGATAATCAGATTTATATTTATTAATATCAGATCTATGTAACAATTGTAAAGAAATATCACATTTACGAAGAGGAATAGATTTCTCAATGGTTTTAATAATTTATTTTAAACCAATTTTTTCAAAGGTACCAAATTGATAAATTAGTTTTAGATCCACTCTAGGAATGGTTCATTTATTAAGCAAATCAATATCTCTAGGAAGATCTATTTCTTCTAAACAAGTATTTTTGATTGAATAAGATTTTCTTTAAGAAAATTCATATTTTTAAGGAAATGTGTTAAATAACCAAAGGAAAATACAACCAATAATCCATAACTCTGATACCAATAAAGGGCAGGATTTTATGGAGGAGGATCAAATTTAAAACGAGTTCACGAAATTCAAGAAAATAATTACCCAAAAATTTAGCAAGTCAACTCATGCTTTCAAATCAACTACCCAAATGTCTTTCAATGCCCTCTCTTGGCTAATACGGGCAAACAACGAGTTATCTAGAAGTATATAAAAACTGTTAAATTATGGAACCTGTTCGATAACTCAGTAAATAAATCAAAAACCTTTAACACAAGCCTAATTTAAAATGACCATAAATATAGAGGAAGTATTTTACTAACATAAATAATATTTAATTAAATTTAATTTATATTTTTAATAATTAATTTAATTACATTTGTAAATATAAATTTTTTAAAATTTTTAACTTTAAAATTTTTTTAATTAGTAAAATTTTAATATTTTTATATATGTAAATATATATATATATATATATGGACAAGTAAAATGAAAGAAATATAAATGGATAAGTAATTTGATAGATATAGTGAGAAAATAAGAGGGTGGATGTAGTTTTAAGATGTAGATTTTTTGGGTGAATTAGAAAAAAAAATTTGAAAATAGAATTTGAGTATTTTAGAAGAAAATTTAAAAAATATACCTTTATTCCAAAGTTTTTTTCTTGGAGTTGGAAATTTTTTTTGAGAAAATGTAGAACAATAGCTAAAATTCTCAGATCTTCGAAGACAAGCGGAGGACTAAGTGCAAGCCATATAAGATTGTGTGTAGAGAACCATACCCTCCAATCTTCTTCTGTAAGAATTATACTTAATAGGCTCAGCGGCGCCTTCAACTGGTTTTATTCCATGGATATTGATCCCGACGACGTTTTTCGCGATGACGACGACCCGAATGAATTCTTCCAGGCTAGAATGACGGCATAACAGCTTCTTATTCTTTGAACGTTTAGAAAATACGCCATTTTAATATGCTAAGGAAATTTTTGAAACATGCGCAGGAGAGAGATGCCATCAAAGGGATGTTGGTGTATTTGGTGGATGCTTCCCCCAAAATGTTCTCCACGACTTGCTCCTCAGTTAGTTTTTCGATTTTGCCCTTCAAATTTTGATTGGTTGGATTAAGTAGTCATTCCCTTTTCTTTTCACCCCCCTATTTACTGATTTTTCTTTTTTGCTGGACCAAGTATAGCATTAGAGTTTAGTTGCAGAGTTGTGTTAGTTGAGACTGCTAATATGATTTTCTTTTTCATCTGCGTTATCATTTCTGACGATTTAGCAGCAATTGTACAAGGATAAATGCCGCCTTCAGCTATTTAATCCTGGCATGTTAACTATGCTACTTTTGAAATGGCTAGTCATAATTTTAGAGCGACAATTGACCTGGTTTTGGAACGGATGCTGGTTATTGGTATACCTTCGATGTGGTAGAGTATGGAATTTTTCATGAGCCTTATTTTTGTTTCTCAAAGGACTGATCCATGATATATAGATGGGAAGTGATGATATAAAATCTGAGAAACAATTATATTACTTGGTTTTATTTTGAAGCTTGGGAGTTAATGAATGATGAAAGCAAATGTGGTTTTGGCAATTGAAGCTGAAAGTCTGAAGACATGGGATACGGAGAAAGACAACTGAGTACTTGCTCTAAGTGATTTGGTATATATAGTCAGCCATCCAGTACAATCTGAAGGAGCAAAAAGCTCTACCAAGATTCACTTGATTCAGTTTTGAAATTTGTTTTGCAGTAGAGGGACATTTATGGATGCCTTAAAGACGTAATGTCTTTGCTAAGTATTAAAATTATGGTCTTTTGCTAATGTGATCATGTAGACCATAAATCATGCCAGAAATAAAATTGTCCAAGCCGAATCAATGTTAAAGCCCAACCTGAGAAAGAATTGCTAACCAAATAAAGAATGCTGAAGAATCCCAGAAACTTTAAGATAACAAGTTACTTAATAAATACTAAGAAAACATTGAAGCAATTATGCAAGGGAGAAAATCCTCACACAGAAATCAAGAGGTCAGGAGATAACTGTTTTAGAGAATCTTTTTTAAAACTTGCTTGGCAACTGTTCAAATTTTTACAATTTGATCTTAACTCCATAGACTCTTAATTGAATGGGTCAAATCTGGAGATTTTGCTGTTTGCAATCCATGGCTGCTATGGTCTATGGCATCTAATCATTCTCAATTAGTAATTAACATATCATCTATCTGTTAAAGGTTGAAGCCTACAGACTGCCATTTCCCATTCTTCTCTGAGACGTGTTAAAGCGGGATGTTTTTGTAGCTGAAAAGTATATATGATGTTCTGTTACTTCTTCTATGAACATAAAATGATGGATGCTTATTGATTTCTCATTATCTACAGGAAGATCAAAAGGATGTCACTCACTTTGGAATTGCTGTCCAAAGCATTGCACAGTCGTTGAAGGCTCAAATTATCAATAGGTCTTATGATGAAGTTGCAATATGCTTCTTTAATACTGTAAGCTTAAGGCCTTTCGACTCTAATATTTTGGCTATCATTTATGGAAGAAAATACACAAGTCTGACTCTTTGACATCGGTTTCCTGGACTATTTTGAAAGATGTGCGCAAAGGAAATAGGAGAGAGAAGTTAAAGAATTTAAAGAGGATACGAGTGAAAATATACTCCCCAAACTCCTTATACTTGAAGCTAGATATCTTGCACCAAGTTGCATAGCTCAAACCATGGTATGTATAATAATGAGAATTGAATCTTATGAATAAAAAACCAAAATACAAAATGTTAAGAAATGCGAAAAGTTTACTGACTTATGACAAGAAAACTAAGTAAACAGAAATTTGATGTTTGTGCTCTGTACTGTATCAATTATATATAATGGAATTCAAAATATTCCCTGAGTTCAAAATTATAAGCTGCACGATACTTATTGGTGGCTAAACAAGTAATTTCTTGAAGTAATTAATAGAAACATGCTTTGGATTGTCATGCAAAACCATGAAAAAATTCATGGCAAGTTATTTTCTCTAAGGTACCTTTATCTCATTATTTGTTTTATATGCTTGGTTCCTAGAGGGAAAAGAAGAATTTGCAGGATTTGAATGGTGTATATGTTTTTAATGTTCCTGACCGAGAGGACTTAGATCGACCAACAGCTAGGCTTATCAAAGAATTTGACTGCATAGAAGGTGAGTGGTTCAATTAGCAAGCATTTGCTGAATCACCTGTTATATATGGGTCTTCAAGTCCCAAGTCAAGCTACTGTTTACTGATCACTATGGTTGTTGAAGAATATCATATTTATATAACATGATCCATTACTTCCTTATTATGAAACATTATCACAAGTAGCTGGTTCGTGAGTGATTGACATGTTGAGACAAAGTCAAAAGCCCCATCATTATGGTATAAACCTAAACACTAGAAGTGGGTGAGAATTCTCTGACCTACTTTTTGAATTTCATTTTGCTAGTAAAAAAAATAAATTGGGTGAAGAGCCTTCAAGCACTGAGCAGTGATTGCGAATGCTTTAGAAAAAATGGTGTCTTCCACTGGGAAATAAAGAAATGGATCGAACTGAATTGAAATATTTCATTGAAATTGTTTGTTTGGAAATTTCCCGAGAAGGTAATCATAGGATCGAAAGATTTGTGATACTTTGCTTGATTTAGTTGCTTGAATCAAGCAAAGTATCACAAATCTTTCACCTTTCCAGGAATTTGGAACTTAACTGCTTTCACAATATGCCAGAATAACTTGGTAGGTCAGTGCAACAGAAGTTTTTCAACAATGCTCTGGTTTGCATTTCTCATTTTCATTATGCAAAGAAATTTACAATTCTGCCTTTTTGCTCAAAATTTATTTTGAACATAACGTCCTTCCAATTCTCAATCATAGCGAGTTTGATTTCTCATTATATTCGTCTTTGCCCAGGCAACTAATAAATTATATGGTTCCTGGCTCACTTTTTGCCTGATTCTTTTTGCAAACAGAGTCATTTAGTAAACAAATTGGGAGTAAATGCGGCATCTTGTCTGGAACTCATGATAATTCTCTTTACAATGCTCTTTGGGCTGCACAGGCACTGTTACGAAAAGGGTATGTTTTTTTAATTATGCTTTTTGCACAGAATAATATGAATATGAAATCTAGAGAAGAATCATGTGCTATGAAGCTTTATTATTTGCTGTAATTTTTTGAGGGCAACATTTGGTTTTATTTCATTTATGAGATATTTTGCATTAAATAATGTTGGTGATATAATAACATCAGGTCTGCAAAAACAGCTGATAAGAGGATTCTGTTGTTTACCAATGAAGATGATCCTTTCGGGAATATCAAGGGAGTGACAAAAATGGATATGATGACAACAACTCTACAGCGAGCCAAAGTAAAGTCTCACTTCATGCACATGCACCTACTGTTATAGAGAGTTGAGTCTTGTTTGAGGCTCAAAAACTCTTGAGTTTTAAAAATTCCAGACTCTGTAGCTCTTTTTGGCTTGTTAGGAACATGAAGAATGGGGTTTTGGATTCTTTTCAGGATGCTAAAGATCTTGGCATCTCTATCGAACTGCTTCCCTTGAGTAGATCAGATGATGACTTCAATATGTCCAGTTTTTATGCTGTAGGTCATACTTGCAATGGATGCTATTTGTTTTCTTTTATATTTATTTTTCTTTGGTGTCTAATATAACTTCTCATATATTTAGGAATTGCTGGGCTTAGAGGGCAATGATCTGGTTGAGTTTAAGGCCTTAGTAGGGGAGAGGTTTGAATTTACCAGTTTCCTTGCTAATATCTCTGTCTGTTTGACTGAATCTTGTCAAAGAACAAGGAAGTCATAACTTTAACTTTGCCTTGGTGTTATCTATTTTTTACATATTATTTGTGTTCGTTGATCTGATTGAGTTGTCATGTTCTTATGTCATTCAATGTTTCAATAGGGGAATTTAGTCTAGTGATGTACCTTAATTATCTTTAAAGAGAATATTTAGATTTTCAGTTGGATATTGGTTTCCTGTGTATTTGTTTTGATTTGATACATTTGTTTTAGATGGCATTAAAAGATTAATACAAAAAGCATTAGCCAATAAATAACAAAGAGAATGAAAAAGGTATATCGTATATTATATATACTTTTGTTCAGATGTTTTAGCAAAAATAATAAGTCGAGAAGTTGTGAATGAAATAGCATATGGGGAGAACATGTGATGCATGACCTGTTTGGCCTTTTTACTTTAATGAACTTCAATAATAAAGAGAGAATTTTATTCTGATTATAAATTTCTATTACAAGCCATTGTAATTTTTAACTCCATATTTTTCTTGTCAACTTATTCCTGCCTGAATTGTTTTGCAAAATTTCTTTGTTTTTTGGTTCTGTTCTTCCTCCAATAGGAACATGGAGGGAAATCCAGTTGGTTCTTTATCAAGTATATAACCAATACTACTTATACTTTTAATTATATAGTACTCTTTCCCTATGTTGTTTCATGTGATAAGTCTCCATGCATCAAAACATTCATATAAAATAATAAATGCAATGTAGTAGTGTTCTCCTATCACTGATTAAGAAAATTAGCTGCAGTACATCTGTATAGATTTTAGCCAGGACAAAGCAACAGGAAGCAGCTTTGTCGATTCTGGTCCCTCCTTTACATTTATATTAGTACTCAATTTGTCAGACATGGCATGTATTATAATTTTACACAGGAACATTGATTTTTGTCTTTTTCCAAATTAATCAGAGATGGATGATACAGATTTTGAGGGATATAAACTATCTTTTTGCTTTTTTACACTCCTTTTTTCATAATTATGTCTACAAAAATCCTTTGGTATCAGATTTGAAGACATGAAGTACCAGTTAAGAAAGCGCATGTTCAGAAAGCGCAGAGTTCAGAGAGTTAACTTTATCATTGCTAGTGGAATATCCATTGAACTAAATACTTATGCTTTGGTCCGTCCCACCAGTCTAGGTCTGTTTCAGTTCTATATGTGTTGTATGCTTTCTTTCAAGGTAAGCATCTCTTATTTCTCCTTTTTGGTTTCAGGGGCTATCACTTGGCTTGATTCAGTCACTAACCTTCCTCTGAAGGTAAAAAAATATTAAACTTTGTCTGGCTTGACCTGACTTTCTGTGAAATTAAGACCCTGGATGTTGTTATTTCCAACTTGAAAGAGTTGTACTGCTTCTAGTATACTCTGAAGCTCATGATTTGAATACCAGTTCTTGTATTAATGAATTTGCAGGCAGAGAGATCATTCTTCTGTTCAGACACTGGTGCTCTGCTGCAGGAGCCTTCAAAACTTTTTCAGACTTACAAGAAGTGAGGTTACTCTACTGTGTCGACCATTATTTTCTAACTTTTAGAGGCCTTGAGAATATATCCTACGCATTATCTATAGTTATGTTTCTGTAGTTATGATGGTAGATGAGTCTAATTTGATAAATCCTGTACTTTTCTTTCTATTCTCATGCCTGAATTTACCCAGCATAATTTGTTGCACCCTTTTCATGATCAGAGTCAAGTAAAAGGAAAAGTTTTGACGTTGGACTTCCATCTGCTGCATTTCTCCATTGAATATCTGATTCTAAATCTTTTGATTCACTGCTTCAGGGATGATTTCTAAAACTGGTTTTCAAGATTATGTTTTCATGATGTATCGTGGAAATTGTGGCGGCAACCAAAAATTTTTGAAGTGTTTTCTCCATTTAGCCCATTGTTCAAATGGTAATGTACTTGGATAAGAAATTTGCAACAAGTTAGAAGCATTTATTATCTTGGTATTTAGGGCATGACTCAGGATGGATTTCACAGATTTGGTTAATTCAAATATGTGATTTTGTGTTAACATACCGTTGATTCATCAGCTTATACTTTTTGTGACTGATACTAGTTTTGCTTTTCCAGTGAGAATATCATGTTCTCAGTTGATGAACTTTCTGAAATCAAGAGGGTTTCTACTGGGCACCTTCGTCTCCTAGGTTTCAAGCTGTTGGGTTGCTTAAAGGATTATCACAACTTGAGGCCATCTACCTTTGTCTTCCCAAGTGATGAGGTTAATTTATTCTTATCCATGTATAATTATGCTTGTCTTGTTTTTGATCATGTGCTATCCCTTTTGCTGCGAGATGTATTAGAACATTGTTGAATGACAGTTTTTCCCAGTTTTTGAAAATGTCACTATAGTGACTGTTCTATATTTATGTCTTTTTGGATCTAGTCAGCCCAAGATTATGGGGGCAAGTTCACATGTGTGAACATTTTGATGTGTTTAGCATTTGCATTTTCCACAATTTATTGTAGCTGAACTTGAGCCCAGGAATATGAGAGATGCGCAGCGTAAAACATACAGTTGATGCTGCAGCTATATGCCCTCATAGTCAATTTCAAGGTCTTTGCCCTTTTTCATGTGAAGGACTTGTGTTTATATTTTCAGCATTTATTACATGGTATTCTCGCTTAATATGACTAAATTACATAGGCTTGGCCAGTCTGTTTACCTTGAAAAGTTTGAAGAAGGCAACCGTCCATGATTTCTCATAATAAGTGCCGTAGAAATTAATAAGTTCAGTACATGATATTACAAGTGCTTACTTGTATTGCTTAAGAAAACGTAAAACATGCAAAGTGAAGACCTCCTGCACAATTTCTTATAAAGCTAATCTGATTGCATTAATGAATATTGAGATTTTCTAGTTCCTCACCGATAATCTTTCCCTAAGTGTTTTTTTGTTTGAATATAGTGAAAACAGAAAGGGATGAAAATCATATTCCAACTTTACCACAGATAGCCCATTGAACTTTCCTAGTTTCTTAACAATTATCTTAGGTATTCTTTATTTGGTTTGGATTGAGTGAAATAGAAAGGGATGAAAATTGTACCCTAACTTTCAACACACTCACACACACACATAGAGCTTGTGGTAAAAGAGTGATTCTTCTTGCATGTGTGTGAGGGAGGGAGGGAGGGAGGGAGGGACGGACGGACGGATGGAGGGAGGTTTTCTGCTTGCTTAGTTTGTTAAAGAGAGTCCATTTTTCTCCTTGAATATTTAATTATAAAATTACTTTATTCTCAGAATGCAGAATATTAAAGTTATTTCAGAGATCAGCTTTTGAGTGTGAATAATCTCTAGATTAGAGCTCCGTTCAACCAAGAAACCTCAGAATGTGGCAAATTTGCAGCTTGCTTGTACTTAGAGCCTCATTGATCTTCTTTCAACTTCTAAGCTTATTACTCTTTGCCATTCCTTTGATTTAGCATCAGTTTCTTTGTTCAGTCTTTCTTCACTTGATATGGATAATGGCTGGTATGCTCAATTTCACTCAACTTTTATGAATTTGGTGCAGGAAGCGATTGGAAGTACTTGTATTTTCATTGCTCTCCATAGATCCATGCTGCGGCTGAAACGGTGAGTTCATTTGACTGAAGAAGTGTTCATGAATGACATTACGCATTGCTTTAATCATGCATTCACAAGGGTGACGCTAGGATGAACCCCTTTCTTCCTTGGAATCACATAAGAATGAAGACTAAGATGCATCCCTTCCTCAAGAATCTTGTTGCCAATAAATGAAATGGTAAATTGCAGTGGCTTCTGCTGAAGTTTGTCCAATACACAGATGCATCTCTTGTGGTATGCAAATTCCATTTACTTCTCCTGAGTTTGATCAGTTTACAAATCCTCCTTCCGTTGTGTCACTGACTCACCACAACATAAAAATGACCACATCTGCCAAAACAAATAGTGAAAACCTGGTCTTGTCCTTGGTATTTTATGTCATATCAATGGTAAATCTAATCCCTTTAGTTTGTCTAAATTAGAATAGTGCACCCTAAAGTGTGTCCAATACACAAAATTCTTCATTGGGGCTCACTCTTTGTTTCTTTTGATAGACTATTAGATTTATTCTCTATCTTCTCGTGAATTATTAAAATCTCATATTTTTCTGAATATGTATAATTACTGATATTGTTTAAATTTATTTAAAAAATTAAGCATCAATATTTTTTCAATCACCTTATCTATTATTTTCTAAATTTCTTATTTTTCTACCATGAATTAGAATTAGAAAAAAAAAAAAATGAAATCTCATATTCTTTCAACAAATAAGAAATGCATTGAAAATCTTTCTTATGTGATAAATTTGTTCTCCTAACCCCCACACTCAAAGCCTACATTCCACCTTCTTTATCACTACTACCCTATGGATCACCTTCTTCGGACGGCTTGAGGAAAGGAAATAATGTGGAGGAGTTGTCACCTCAAATACAATTTTGGATTTGAGCATACTGTTATCAACCTAAATTCAGATTTAGGTGTTTGAGAGTAAACTTGCTATAACCAATTGTAAGGCTAAAAGCACCTTTGGATATTCAAGGTATTTCCATCTATTTTTCCAATTAAAGTATGGGAACATTTGGATAAACCTTAGGGGTGTCTGTTGCAGTTGGATCTATCTTTGATAAAGTCTTTGGATATTGAATGAACTTTGTTGGAAGTTTGGGTAATTTTTTATAAAGGGTAAAATGTTATGGTTTTCCAACAAATATTAGTTTTGGAAGAGATAAATGTGCTGGACATGCCATATATAGGTGTATAATGTGTTGGACAAACTTCATGGGAAGCCCTTGGAATTGACCCAATATGAATTACATAGTCCTTTGGGTAATAATAAATCCTAGTAAATATTATGCTACTAAAAGTTTTGAGGCTATGTATTCATGTTTCTTGTACATCCTTTCTGGATTATGGTAACACAAGGATACATGCACACATGTTTCGCCTGGACACGCTGGTTAAGAAAATGACCATAACCTATCAATTGTTGGTTGTTGTTATTTCACATACAAATGTCTCTGTAGAGATTGTGGACCTGATATGAGATTGTTATGTGTGTGTATGACATGATATTATTGAATTAGTGTGCGTGAATGTCCAGTATCCAAAATAAAAGAAGAAAAGTAGGCTATTGGATGCACAGGTAATGAGCAGTGTGGTTCGATGTTGGCTTCCTGTGAAGTTTTTTCCTTTTTGCTTCTTATTTTACTTAATGAATCATTTTGACTTGCAGCTTTGCTGTTGCATTTTACGGGAGCTCCACTCGTCCCCAATTGGTGGCTTTAGTTGCACAAGTAAGACATTATTTTCAGTAATGAGTAATATGTTTTGGTGATGTAAGCATATGATTTGTAAATTGGAACTCCAATTAGAACTCATACTCACTTGAAGAAAATCAGATTTCTGGCTTATCATTGTTTCTATATGCATTTCTAATCTCAAAAAAAATGTAAACATGTTATCCATGAAAGTTGGTCTTGCAAAAGATATTGGCCGGATGTTATGGTAGGGTGCACTCTGGAATCGCATGCTCATCATTCATGTGTCTTAGAAACTTTTGGATACGGGTATAAACAGATATTAAACGGATTGGATACACTATTTTTACATTTGTGGATATCAGTCGAATTCGGATATATTTGTATTTGATTATAATTATTCAGATGCATTCATATTTGGTTAAATTTATCTGTATTCGAATTATTTTTTTTGATATTCATATTTGATGATATTTATTTAGATATCTATTTCGAATATCCAAATATAAAAATCTATAAACCTATAATAAATACATATTTTAATTAATAAAAGGAACTATATAATTTTATTAAAAAAAAAAGTAATCAAACAAATAGCATAATTTTTAATTAATAATTGACTTTATAATTGATTATTAGTATTTATTAATAATAATGGCATTTAAGTATATTAATTATAAAGCCAACTAACAATAATTATGTTGATTAATTTTATTCTTCAAAATTTTCCCTATATTACAATGATTTTTTAAATTTATTTATTTTTCTTCCCAATTCTTCAATTATAATTTATATACATATATGCATATATGGATTATAGGACTTTTATTGAAAAATATAAATAATATATTATTTAATAAATATATATTTTGAGCAGATATTCAACGGATTAAATACGCATTTACCCTATCTGTATTCATTTACAATCTGATATCTACTAATTGAATACGGATAATATTTATTGTAATCAGATCCGAATAAATTTTGTATAAATAGATACGAATGTGAATGGTAAACGAATTTTCGAATATCCATTTACAGCCCTACTTTTGGAGAAAATTTGAAATAGTTATAATCATTTTGGATTTGGCATGTTGATAGTGTGCAATGAGGAGCATTTTGGTATAAACATAGATTTGAAATACTCAGCCAGTGGAGCAGAGTTGAATTGCTGTCACATTTTCAAGTAGGAAGGACCGACTCACTTGTATTCATGCCTGCAGTTAACAATCCTGACAATTTATGCATGCCTACAGTTTTCTTTCTTTCTTTCTTTCTTTTTTTGAATCTTTCATTTTTCCGGGCATAGCAGCTATCTTGTAGGCTCTGTTTCTCTGATTTTCAGTATTAATTGTAGCCTGTAGGCGCTCTTTGTTCTACATGAACAGAGGTTGAGGCTGCCTGCTCTAGTACTAGGCTTAAGTATGTTCTTTGAGTGTTAACTAATCCATACCGAGTAATTTTCAATTTAGGTAAACATAAAAGCTTAAAGTACTTTTGCTTTGTTGAAGACACATGTAGCATCATAGATTGTCAACAGGTCAATGAAAACAAATCACATAGAACAGTTGAGTTTTTGTTTCTTTTGGGGGTGATTGAATTCAAACCTTATATCATGATCATTTGATCCTTTTGGTGCTTGAAATAAAAAACTAATATTCTTCTTAAGGATAATTATAAAATCTTCCCTTTGTGTTTTAGTTTGAACTTTAGATGCAGGTAGTCCTTCTCTAATTTATGAAATCATGGCCACCTCCATTTTCACTTTGTTATCATCTTGACCTCAATTATAAGAAGATCCACTTTTATCCTTAGTGTCTTGGTATTACAAAATGGGAAAGTTTTAAATACCCCTGACCCCTGAGGTTTGTCCAAATTTAAAGACTTTCATTGGTTTGTTTGCATCTAAACTAATCCATGCAAGATTTAACAAATTTATCTTGTCATAAAATATTTAAATTATAATCTTGTCAATAATAAGCATATCTTCTTAGTACATATGTATTACCCAGTGTGTAGTTTGTACCTCCTCTGAGCGCGCCACCCATAGAGGCAAATACAACTATATACAACTATATATATATATAAAACTATTTAATCATTAAATATACTTACATAAAAAATTTGAAAGTCACCCCATTAACCTAACAAAAGCTGATTGATGTGAGATCTATAATAAAAATTGTCTCCTTCTATAACAATACCAAGCACATCATTCGATACCAAATCCTCTCCAACAACTCCCAAAACAAAGATAAACAAACATTACATTTTCCAAACTCACTACCTAACAAATTCTTGCAAATATTTTCCCAAAAACTACCAAAATGCAAGCAAAGAAACACTTAACTTTTAGTTATAAGATGAGATAAGTTTTATCATATTATGGTTTGTTTCACAATAAGTACCTTAAGCAACTTGATTGAAAATCTATATGCTTGAAAATTAGAATTTTAATTGATACAATGAGTATTAAAATTTTATTTTATTTTGTATATCCTATCTATATTATATAAATATTCTCAAGTTCTTCATGCCGTGGTTCATATATACTAAATATATTTCATTGTTTGTCATATGACTCACTTAATATTTTTTCTTTTACTTTCTTCCTTATCTGTGTGATTATATCGATTCCATTTCCTAAAACTAAGATATATGGTTCATCAATATGTTTATAATAAAACTTTCCTGGACATATTTATGGTCATATACTTGTTCTATCCTTATTTCTCTATTAATGTCTAATTAAACAGCTAATTCTATAATTAGTCACATTAAATACAAATAATTAAGAAAAATATAATTTTAACTTTTAACCATTCTAATTATATTTTGTAATGTAATTTAGATATGGATAGTTTGGCACCACAGAAAGGGAAGGAACCTCTAATTATTCATCCTTTTATAAATAGCATAGAATTTTTATATTTAAAAATTTTAGCACCTCTCTGATATTCTATTTGTTGAATACCCTTGTCTTGTGCTCTCTCTGCCGCCAATTAATTATTCCTTTTTCCTTTTTGGATGTTACAAGTTCAATTCCTAAAATGGATTTATTTTTTCTTTTGAAACTACCATCTCAATTAACTAATTAACATAACACCACGAACTCTCAGGCACTAAGCCACTACTTTTAAGAGCAATAGTGTAAAAGTACATCGAACTTACATTTATACAACTCTCTTCCAAAACCCCTTGTTGGGTCAAGTTGGGCCAAAACTTTGGGATTTAATACTATATTAAATCAACTCCGTTGAGCTGTTTCTGCCTTTTCATAAACCAACAGTTGACTTCCATGTCCAAGGACCCTTCATTTAGATATTAAGTTAAATTTTTAAAGCTGGACATAGAGGATAATCTTGTAGGGCAAGGAACCAAGAGATAATGGTAATCTGGGTCTAAAAGCTAGCACAATATCGTGGACCTAAATTTGAACTTGAACATTCAACTCTGTGTGGTTAAAATTATTTTTTTCTAGGATAAACCACAGGACAGTCTAATAGTAAAATGGGAAATTTTCCAGAATGACAACTGTGACTTTTATCAAGAGGCCACATAGCTTGGAGAAACATTTAGGGAGGGTTATGTAACCTTTAACAAAGGTCATAAGGGACACTTCCTGAAATACATTAGGATTTTGTAATGACTGTTATTCCCAAAGAAAACTGAATGTTATTTTGGAAAACAGAGAAGCCTATTTGTACATAGTCCAAATCTCAGGAATGGTTCTTGTAATCGTCTCTTCTTAATACAAATAAGAAATGGTCAATAAAACTTACACATTGTTGAGGGCATGTTAAAGAAATGCTGACAAATCATGTGGCAGTGTGCTTGTTCATTTTTTATTGTGGCAGTTTTAAAGAATGTTCATCTTTTACTTTCAGCATTGTGCTCCTTAAGAGACATATTTACTACAGAAAATCAAAGGCATTTGGAATTTTTTTTTCCTTTTTTCTTTTTTTGTGGGCTGGGGGGAGGGGGTAGGAGATCCTCATCTAGGCAGTCTGTTTCCGTTTGAATTTTGTTAGCGGATATAATCCTCTGTGCCAAACACTTGTTAGAATCTTTAATCCTAAACATAGATTGAGCAGTGTGTTCTATGTCGCTTTACAGATGTGTGATGATTGTTATTTTTCACATTGCTCATAATGCTAAACCTGAATATACAATTTTGTTTGTAATTGTGAAACTGCAGGATGAGATAGTTAGCACACGTGGTCAGATTGAACCACCTGGAATGCATATGATATATCTTCCATATTCCGATGACATCAGACCAGTTGAAGAGGTAGCAGTACTTTTGTTACTTAAGAGTTTCTTGATAAAAGAATTTAGCATTAAGAACAATATGGTGGATCTGCAGTTTCACACTGATACAAATCCCATGGCGTCTCGAGCAACTGAAGACCAAATAAAGAGTGCCTCTTTGTTGGTGAAGCGTGTTGATCTAAAAAATTTTTCAGTTTGCCAATTTGCAAACCCTGGTGAGTTCTGTATTCTGAAGGACATCTCATGAATGTGCCTCTAATATATGTGGTATCAGTATAAAAAGGAGAAATGGGACTTTTGGAACGGCACTCATATTTAATGGTAAGTTCTTGATTTAGATAGCTACACTAAAAGGAACAGAGCGAATAAGATTTAAGAATGCTATTATGTTACAGGAACTTTGATAAAAATTGAAGGCACATACTCAGCGGAGATGAGAATAATTACAAACAGAAGAAAATGAGTGAGAAAATTAGGTGATCGGATATTTTATAATTTTGGGGTATAAAGTTGAAAGAAGATATCTGTGCATGCTAGGCTATGTACAAAGAAGCCTGTGCAGATGTGACACAATATATATAATGGACATCAAAATGGTTACAGTAAACTTTAATAAAAAGGTAGTAGATAGACGCTTCACATATATACTTGGTAACCAAGTGCTAAGAGCCCTTCATGTAAGCAAACATCACTAGTGTAATGCATGCTTTATTCTTGACATTGATGATGTGTAGTTCCATTCCCCTGATTCTGTTTGGTGCTTGTATAATTGATGTCTGATTAGTAGTTTCTCCTTAAGAAATTTTGACTTTATAAAGCCCAAAGAATTCTCGAAGCAGTGTTGGAAGTGTTGCTTTCCCACAAGGCGGATATGCTAATCTATTTAGAAGTGTCTGTGCAGCATATGTTGAAAATGTATTAAGAGGAAAATAGGAAATAAATGCAACAAACAAGAGAATCCAAGTTGATAGTAAAGAAATCAGTTAAGAGTAAAATTAGAGTTGTGCAGAAATGTAACCTAGGCGAAAAATAGATGTGTAATTTTGGGTGGTTGTCATTTATGCATGGAGCTGTGCAATAGGAACCATTGATTGGTTGCCTGAAGTCCTATAATGACTTACTGTGAAATTCACTTGGGTAAGAATAATACCAATACGTTATCTGCAAGGTTCGACCAACTGCCCTTAGTCTGCTAATTTATTTCAATTCCTTTGCAGCCTTGCAGAGACATTATGCAGTGTTACAGGCTCTGGCGCTGGATGAAGATGAAATGCCTGATTTCAAGGATGAAACACTTCCAGATGAAGAAGGCCTTGCCAGGTAACAGGGACTTCTACATTTTCAGTGAAATGCTCTGTCAGAGAATGCATTTTTTCAGTAATCTTTCTCCATTGTGTTCTGTGATCTATGTTCTAAAATTTTAACATTAGCATTTTTTGGTTTCTTTCTGGAAGACCGGGTATTGTTAAAGCATTAGAAGAGTTCAAGCTTTCTGTCTATGGAGAGAACTTCGAACAGGAGAATGACTTGATGGACAGTCAAAAAACAAGTGAAGCTTCCAGAAAAAGGAAAGCAATGGCTGATAATGCAACTAAGGAGTACACAAACTATGACTGGTCTGACCTTGCAGACAATGGAAAGGTGACACTGGCCTTTGCTAATCTGTTGTCTATGTGCCCCAAGAAAAAGAAAATGATGTTCAAATTTAATTTGAAACATACTTATGGGCTAAAATACTTGTACAAAACTAGTCCAAAGGATCATTTTTATCTGCTTGTTCCTGAAAATATATTTTAGTTTAAATATTGCAGAAGATTTGGAATCCTAATTCCTTTCACTCCAAAGAATTGGAGTGCATTTTGAATTGATAAGAGCTCAAAAAACTGCAGCCAGGTTTGGGATCAAAGTCGTAATCCGATAGAGAAAATTAAATTAATGACATCAAAATTCTGTCTGGTCATGCTTCCGCTATAGGATAGTTTTTTCAGAACTGAAACTAGTTCCTGTTATCTTTATCCATTAGGATCCAGAATTTTAAGCAGTCCTTTCTGATGTTTGGCAGTTGAAGGAGTTGACTGTGGCAGAACTTAAGTACTACCTTACAGTACACAACCTGCCTGTTACTGGGAAAAAGGAAGCACTGATCAGCAGGATCTTAACTCACATTGGTAAATGAATTCTGGTAAAGGTTATTATGTTTCTTACTCCCTATGGCTTGAAGAATGTAAGATGGTGACAATCTGTTGTCTGATTGCACATCATACCATCAACAAGTGCTCTCTCCACCACCCTCCGAATTCTGGCTGCATGTTTCATTCTTCTCATGCGTAAGAGAAAGCGGGTATGCAATTAAGCTGGTTTAGAAACTAGAAATCATCCAGCCTTTTTGGAAAACATATTGGAAGTAGAGAAGAATGTAGCAAACTTGATCGTGTTTGTGTATCATATGTGGCTTGTTTTGGCAAATATACAGTGAAATATGATTTCTTCCAGCCATTTTGTTAAAGCAAAGTATTACTGCAGAATTCATATCAGACTAACATTATTTACATGCCATTCCTTGTGTAAAGCAAGCTTATTTTTGTGTTTGATTTTTGAAGTATCACGGCACTGAATCTAGTAGTGCCCGAAGCATTCAGTGACAAGATTTTCAGAATGAGGTAAAGATGCTCTCATATGTGTGCTTATAGCTTACAGGCCAAGCTCCAAAGTGATGTTTTGTTGCTTCCGGTGCTGTATGTCTTTTGGGATAAAAATAATCTACCTATTTCCTATACGTGGCAGAGAGCAAATTGAAGAACCTGTTGATACATGCAATACTGAAATACTTACTACTGAAGGCTTTTCTTGTTAGGGAGGCGGAATTAATACAGATTTTTGGCCTATGTGCTTTCTGTCCTTTTCCTTTTCTTCTTTCCTTTTTCCCCCCTCGATCTTGGGAAGGTGTTATAGATTGTTGCAGGAATAGAAGGAAGGAATCATGGCTTAATACTTTTTGCTTTCATGTCCAATACATAGCGGCCTGATCAAACTAAGAATGGGTGGATTAATTCCTTTCCTTAGAACCTTACTTGAGAGTTTCACACCTCACACAGCTCATCAATTCTTTTGGTGTCTCGTTATCATATTGAATGAGATTTTTCAATGATCTATCTCATTTTTTAGGTTAACCAAAGAGGTTCATTACATGAGTTTTAAAGCTAAATTGCATTTCAAGTATGCACAATCACTTTGGGGCATAGAGGAAGAATTGGTTGAATTTTAACTTGAATTGACTTTATTAAGACGGATTTGGGCTAAACTAAGAGGATGTTTGGGTTAGTTTCAAAATTCTTCAAAATATTTTATAAGATGTTTAAGAATTTATAAGATGATAAAAAGTATTTGGTAAATATTTTGAAAAAAGAGATTATAAAATTTTAAAATGAGATCTTAGAATCTTATGAGTTTTTTTAAAAACAACCAAGGAGATTTTAATTTAGTTTTAAGATCTTAAAAGATATTTTATTTTTAATTATTTTAATTATAAAATTGTTATCGCTATTATCTTATAAGCTCTAAGGTTTTATTTTGTCCAAACATTTCAATAATTCATTTTAAAAATAAGATTTAATATTTTACAAGCTTAAAAAATAGCTTATAAGATATAAGAGCTTATAAGATCATTTAAATAATTTTAGCCAAACACGCTCTAAGAACTCATCTAAGTTGTTGGATAATTTCAAATAACAATGGATTCCAAATTTTTTAGCATTTATTTTGAGTTATTCTCGTCAATATTATGGTGAATTTAAAATTCGTATCATTATTGGAGTCATTTGAAATTTATGATTCTAAATCTTTCCTTGTTCAAATTTTTTACATCAATATGCAACCTTAGGGATCTAAGATAATGATCCCTTGACTATTCTTATTTGGACCAAAATCTTATTTTAAATATTTCGTTTGATGCACTCAAAGATCACTGGTATTCGATATTCATGGTTTAATAGATTTTATTGATTTAATGTATCATATGTACCAACAATTCTGACATAGTTTATGCATTTGCTAGATTTTTTATTGTGCAAGATAAAATGTTTGTTTATTTTTAATATAATATTTATAATTTATAATAATTTAATGTATTTATTTAAGCGTTTGTTTGCAAATTGTTAAAACATTTTCCAATTCCTAAAACACAAATAAACAAGTCATTACATTTCAAAATTCTACTACCCAAAATACACTAAAAAAGGCTCAAAATACCCTCACAATTTATTTATAATCCTTTCCCCCAATGTTTAACGCCTTCATTTTTTGTCTCCTCTACGCAATCTATATATACACATACATAAATAATTTTAAATATCAATTATATCCTATTAATCCAATAAAAAAGTTATTGATGCAACATTTTATTTTCTTTAAACACAAATAAATAAATAATTTTTTCCTAATTCAGTTTTTACCAACTATCTAAAACATAAACTGACAACTATCACATTCTCCCACTTCACATAGTTTGCCAAAATATTTTGACAAAATGCTCCAGATCATAAACAAACAAGCCCTAAAATTTTACCTTAAAAAGAAAGTTATAATAAAGTTATAGTAGCGAAGTTATAAAGTAACAATAGTAAATGTAAATGATATTTATTTGCACAAGTTATATGAATTACATTTGGAAATATTTTCTTAAGTTGCAATCTTCCAAGCAAGAATGTGCACCACTTTATCTCTGGTTGATATCCATTTCCAAAGCTGCTAATTTCCTTAGTAATGGAGCTAATCCTGATAGATCTTTTAATACACACGTATTTAAACTTATAAAAAATTCTGATTATGAATTTAGATCTAAATTTGGACTTTTAGATACCTACTGGATTTGACTATCTATACTATTATATATAGCAGAATGATAATTGATTAAAATTGTGTAATTTTAATTAAATTCAAAAATTTCTATTGATTGTTGGTTATTAATTTGATATTATTTATTTTAATTTAAGATATTTAGATTTTTGAAATCATTTCTTGATCGAAACAAATCATTCTTTATGTATCTCTAATACAAAAAAATAATTGTATTTTATTTATAAAATCTCTTTTATCTCTACTTTCAATATGCAGAAGTTTTCTTAATAATTCAAACTTTATAGTTTGATATGTTTTTCATAATTTCTTATCTTTAATAATTAATTTACATCTATATCACTATATATAGAATATTTTAAAAGTTATTTTGTTAATATTCTTGGCTTCTAGTATTTTTTTTCTTCTTTTTCTTTGGATGCATCATTATTTCATTCTTCAAATTATTTATATATTGTTTGCTGGGTTATGTTGTTCACTTTTTTGTTTTTTTTTTCGTTCCTTTTTGTTTAATTTAGATATGTTGTATGATGGAAAAGATCTTTTAGATTTTAATCCCTATAATTCGCTTGTCAACCATAAATAAAGTCTATTATTTAGCTTTTATATCGTCAATAACTTTTTAAACTTTTATATCATTTTGTTTATTATTGAGTTTAAGTTATCAATTCATTTATTTAATTTTTATTTTATTTTTAAATTCTCTTTGTTCATTTAATTTTATAATTTTATAAGATGTGATATACTTATTGTTCCTGATATTTTTAATTTTGCTTCATATATATCACCTCGTTTTTCTCTTCAATCTTTAATACATTTTGCCTTTTAATTTTAATTTTAATTTGAATTATTATATATAGTATCTTTTTGCTCATTCTTTGAATCAAGTTATTGATTTATTTATTAAACTTTGCCTTTTATTTTAAATTCTTTTTTTATCCACCTAATTTTATAATTTTATAGGATGAAATATATTCTTTGATTTAGTATTTTCAAATTGGTTTCAATTTTTTATATTTATAATTTTAAAAGTCTGGCATTTATTTTTATTTTGGTTCATATATATATATATGTAATTATATATGTATAATTTGAACTCTTTTTAGAAATTTTATATACTACTTTGTTAGTTTATATTTTCTAAATCTTTCTGATCTATTTGGAAAAATTATCATATGGTTGTATTAGTAGAAAATACACTCATTAATTTTTTTAAATTTACAACACTATGCATATTTAATCTATCAAAATATATTTTCAGTTTTACTTTTTTATTTTTTTAAATTTTGATTTGCTTGAAAGGTTAACAACTTCTTTTGTTATTTAGTTTTTTCTACTACTTGAGCAATATAATATGAGTCAATTATATTTATACAAAAGAATTGCAAATAGACGTATTAATTTATTTCTTCCATATTTTCTTTTAACATTCTAATTTTATCCTCCTATTCTCTCATTAATTCCCATTTAAAATTAATTTTGAGTCTATAATTATTTTATCAATTTACTAATCTTTTAAGTTTGTATTTCTAATGTCATATTCTTTTTCTCACTTATTTGATATCTAAGTTCTAGATCAAATTAAAAGGTATATCTATCCTATTAACTTATATTCTAATATTGATATTAATTTTATAATTATTTTATAGATATATTGATTTTTTAAAATCTTTTTATCTTTATTATCATAGTTTTATCTTGATTTGATTGATTTTTAGTCAAAAACTAAAATAGGATAATTATTATTTTTTAAATTTTTGCTACATATATATTATCAAATTCTTTATATTTTAAGTTTGAACTTATAATATACTCCTTGCTTTTTAAGCCTAAAGCAATCTTAAAATATTATAATTTAAATTTTTTCCAACAATTTTAAGCCATCAATCTTATGCTCTATCCTTGTCATGCATATTTAATGCATTTTTTGTTAGTTTTTAGTTGCATAGCATTTTCTTTTTCTGATTAAGTATATAATCATATTAAAACAATTTTATCTTTGAAAGTTCTAATTTTTGTTTTTTTTCTCTTAACTTTTGGTCGAATAATATTGAAATTCATTTTTTACGACATCATGTATATGAGATTCATATTCTTTGACATTGTTATATATTCTAAACTTTTAGATATTAAGCTTTGATATAATGGAGTAATATTTAATTCTACTCATTATTTGACTTTTTTTTACAATATTTTATTTTTGTATTATTATTTTTAGTTATATTTATAAATCAATAATCATATTAATATTTCATACATAGTATTTTTTGAAAAAATGGGTGCACTACACCAGGACAATATTAGTAGTCATTTTTTTTAAGAGAGCATTACAAATAATGAATTTTTATTCTTTCAATAAATCAATATTTTTTTATTTTCTAATCAAATAAATTGAAGCATAAATTACACACGATGCACGTAAAGTGCACAAGCAAATTCATACATAGATCCTGAGCTTCCAACTGATTGATATTTGTAACTTCTTCTGCTATAATGTTTTTCTTTTCTTCGGCTTTGACAACGAAAAATTGAGGACAAAATTCTTTTAAAATTTAATTAAGCAAATAGCAAAAGGAAAAAAAAACATTTGAAGCGGAGGGCAAAAGTTAGTGTTTAAGATGAGAATTTGAGTAATACGGCAAGCAATTTTCAATCCCCTCGTTTCTGTTGCACTAAGACCAGAACAGTATTTTCTCATTATAGCGGTATGCTAAATTGTAAAAAAGTTTGTTTTCTGAAAATATATAAACTTAAGCTGCAGATAATTAAGCTCAAGCGTAAGTCAAGTTCATTGAGTTTAATTTTAAATGCTCAGGCTAAAAGTGGAGAAGTCAAGCTTGAGCTTGACTTGTTGTTGACTTGTTCGCTGAATTAGACTCAAATCAATTGTTGAGCTCAGTTATTTTTCAGAGTAATCAATTAATTTTAAAGAAAATTAAATTGTTTAAATAATGGTATCTAGTGGTCAAGTAAATATTGAATTATGTATTTAAATTAAATGAATGAAAGGGAAAAAATAAAATAGAAAGAGGAGAGTAAATTAAAATTAAAATTAAAATATAGGGGTTGAAAAAGGAACGAATGGCAACAAGGACGGACTTGCTCTCACGTGGTATAAAAATGGAAGTAGAAGGCAAAAGACAAAACAAAAATAAAGGTAATATTTGTTTATATTTTTGAGAATAAAATCATAAATGTGAAAAAACAGCGATTTTTTGAAGGAAAAATGCATTAGGGTATCTTATCAAAATGTCCTTCATTATTCGCTTGATTTACCAAATCCTCATCTACAATATTATTATTTAATTAATTATTGTAATAAAATTTTAAAATTATATTTAATCCTTATACTTGCATATGTGTACATTTTTTGAAATTTATATATACATAAATATATTTGATGCTGCTTGGAAAAGGAGTTAGGTTATTTTTTGGAACTAAATTGGGTTTTCTGAATTTTTTTTCTCTAGAATCTTGCATTGAGTCACAACTCTTGATTTGTTACAAATAATTTTTGTACTTTATTTAACTTTGGGACTTAGTACTTATAGTGTTTCTCCCGTTGCACGAGCTTTAGCTCACTAGGTTTAGATGTCCATCTTGGCGGGCTCAATCAATTGAGCTCTCTTGCCTTTGAATTTACTTACTATTTATTTAATTGAACTCCTTTAGTTTGTTTTTTCTTTTACTCTTATGGACGTAATTTGCTATATTATCAAGCCCCCTACTTTCAATTTGCAAATTTTATATGGAAAGTATAATATAAGATCCAATTTGAATTTTTAGCTTGTCTTAATTTATTTGATTAAAGTTTAATAACGCAATTAATTAATTTTTATTGTTCTTATTTTATGCAAAAATTTGAAACCACTCAACTTTTGTCTAAGATGAGGTTGTTTAGGTCTCAAATTTTGGCAAGTTTTAGAGAGCATCTCGTTAATTGCCTTGCATTCATCTAGAGGCTTAGCAAAATTTTGGTAAGTTTGGATAGAGGAGAGCATGCTTTTATGAGAAGTTATGAGATGAGTTCACAAGATAACTTTTTCTTTTGTCCCTAACTTCTTCTATATTCTACTTTTGTCATTCTCTTTTACATTGTCACATTGTTTGGAAACTTTTACCCAACTCTTTAGAGTTAGTAAAATTTTTAAAGGTTCATCAAATTGAGTTATGTTGTGTCTTGAGAGCGGGATGTTAGAAAGTAGGATCTAATTCGAGTCAGAATCTAAAATTGAATCAAAGTCCACAAAAGTGAGAGTGGGTGACAAGAGTGTTGCAACTAAGGAGCCGCCGACCACTCTAAAGGTGGTCGACACTGTAGTAGTTTGTTGGGCGTCCATGGTCTTAGATGCTCGAAGGTGGTGCTAGCCTGGCACTTGCTTTTAGGTAGACACCATGTGAGAAATTGGTATATGTAATGTGTTGTCGATGTAGGCAAACACTTACAATCTAAATTCATTTGAGTTTGTGGGGCTCTTTCTCGTCATAGTGTTGTCGAATTTCCTAAGTTTGTGGGCTCTTCTTTGGGTGTGTCATTCAACCAGATATTAGTTTGTAAAATAAAGTTTCAAGAGTTAGATGATCATCCTCTGATTTTTGAGTTATTCTCTGCATTAGTATCTGGTTTTGAGTCTGGAGCATATGATTCTTCCAAGAAGGGGTCTTAGGACACACTCTATCATTGATAGCAGTTTTATTAAAGTTACAAAAATTCATATTTGTTTGTCCAAGGCGTTAGGAATTTTGAAGTGTAAGATTTTTATTTTTGATGTGATCGAGTTTCTCTTTTCTTCATCAAAGGATAATATGGTATTACCTCCTCCAAATACTTTCACATATTCAACAGTTACTTCAATAGTAGGTTCTCCCATCAATCAATCCTTTAGTTAGGGGTTATGGGGTGTGTTTGAGTCAATTTGTCCCTAACTTATTTGCACACTTCATGGAATTTCAGCATTGCTTGGTGTACTTAAGTCTTTCTATCTCCTTAGATAGTTTTTATTCTTTGTTTGGGATACACAAGGTCTATAATGAACCTTTCTTTAATATTTTCCCTAAACCAAATAGTAAGTTCATGAGTGGGCTACTTTTTTTGAAAGGCTTTGGAAGGATAAGTTTTTCTTTGTGTAAGATAAAGGTTGGTATGTTCCCCATAAGTGGAGTAGTTGACCATCAATACTGTATTTGGGTAAGATTCATTGTGACCTTCCTTAGAGTTTTATGGAGGCATGTTTCTTTGATTCTCTTTTTGACATAACTTACATGTTTCTCCTGGGTACTTAGCTTTTTTGCTTCCTTAGTGATTGCCCTTGCATGCACCTTAGTTAGTGCTTTTTGGCATTCTTCTTAGCACTTATATCTAATTCTATTTTATTTGTTCATTGATATGTAAGGAGATAGACTTAGCAACAATTTGCATTAGGAGGTGGAAGGAAGCTCCCATGAGAGGTGTGCAGTAGAACCACACTGTGGGGAGACGTTGCTAGATAAGTGGCGTCCAAGCTTTCCTTATTGGCAATTGAGCAATTTACACTCTTCATTAGCTTTAGCTCGCATGAGGCACATGCATGAGATGGTTCCAAGGTGATGATCTTTAGAGCTAGCAAGAAGCCACATAAGGATCAACTAAAGAAGGTATTTGTCCACAGTCTTCTTGCCCTTTTCATGCCAGCAAGGGCAAAGGAATATTTTGCTATGGTTTTCGTTGATTAACTTATAGTTGGACATAAAGATATAAATGAGATCACTTTCAGCATTGGCAATTTGTAGGATGAAGTGAGTGAAAATGGTTAAAGGAAGTTAAGAGATATTCTAATCTTTGCAATTGATCGAGATTGTTGCTGGAGACTTTGCACAATTATTCCATTCATAACTTAGTTTATTTTGCATGTATGTTTTTCTTGTAGTCGTTTTATTTACTTTCTCATCATGCTTTGTACTTCTCTAGGTACGAGCATAGAACTTAGTTGTATAGATGTCTAGCCATACAGAGGGAGCAGCAACAATGATATTACAACTTAAGAAAGAGGTTGCCGAGTATACTTAGCAGCAGTCTTAGAAGGAGGAGGAGTTTGTAAAGCTGCTAAAGGAACATGAGTAGTTACAAAGGAAATAAAGAGTAGGAGACCATGAGGATGTAGTCAAGGAGCTCAAGGTTTCAGATGAGGTTTTTGAGGCAATTGAGGTGGAGACCATAATGATCTATGAATAGACCATCTAGAGGTTGCGGCTGCATGCTTAACAAGACTAGTGATACCCTACTGAGAACTTCATGTTGCTTGGCCCTAACATCCCAATTAATCATTTTGCTAGAGAGCTTGGTGAGGCTTTAAAGGCTTGCACTGATACCATAGGAGAAGATTCGGCTGACGCAGCTTTGCAGTGATAGATTGTAACTTAGAGTATAAGTTTTATTTAGTTGTTGCCTTTACTTTTGTCTAGGGCCACTTTGCATTTTTACTTATACATAAATAGTAGCTTAGTTTGTTCTTAGTTTTTTGACTTCATAAGGCTAAGTGTTGGCCTAATGGTTTTTTTATACATTTTGATGCTACTAAAATTTACTCTTTTTTATTAAAGGATACTTTTTTAATTTGTCTTGTTTATACACTTAATCTTTTGAATGACTCTTGAGAGTTGTGTTCTTGATAGATTGATTGAGGCACAATGTGAGTGAAAGAAGAAAAATTGCTAGGATTCATAATAATTACAAAAATAAGGAAAAAATTAACTAACATATCCTCAACCTAAGGATCTATTTCATGCCTCAATAATGGATTAAAAGGTTGGAAAATATTACCTTAATTAAGAAGAAAAAGGTAACTGGCAAGATCTTCTAAAGAAACTCCTTCCAAGCAAGATCTTCGCTTTTTTCTCTAAGGATCTCCAATTCCTCTTCAATGGTCTGTAACTATAGAAAATATTTATGTACAAACTTCTCCAAGATGATATTGAAATGGTAGCAAAACAGCAGAAAAGGCATAAAACTACTGGCCACCAAAAAATGCAAAAGTCAGCTTCTACCTTGAAGGATTTTCAATCACCAACTCAAGCACACCAAGTGTTGTGCCTCTAAAGGAAGTCCACATACCTAAAAACACTCTCAATCCTATCTCAATTAGCTAGACATATGAGGAGGAAGAAGGAGGTAAAAGAAGAAAGTGTGGGTAAGTTTTTGGAGAGAGAAAGTTGTTGGGGGAATCTAATGGGTGGTTTCTCTCTACACATGAGATCACCACTTGATGGAGGGAAAAATTCAGCTGGAATTACTTCTCTAAGTGGCTGGTCAAGTGGGCTTAAATAGTGTGAGGTGGAAGCTTTTGGAAGCTTCTATCACACACTCCTCACCTTGTCACCTAGGATGCCAATTGGCTAGTCAAGTTACATTTTTAATTTCTCAAATTAAAATGCCAACTCACTATTTATTAAATTGACTCTTTAATTTAAATTAGATAAACTTATTTCTTTAAATTAATAAAATTAATTTAACTCTTTAAGTTGACTTTTACTAATTAAATAGCCACATGACACCAATTAAACTCCTTAATTTAATTGACCTAACTTAATTCTTTAAATTATTTTGATTAATTTAAGACTTAAATTAATAAGCTATGGTGATCAATTTTAATTAATTAACTTGGTCTGTGTGTGTGTGTGTGTTCCCCCCTCCCAAAAGCTTGATCATTTTTTTTTATCTAACTCCTTAGATAATTTCTCCAATCAAGCGAGAGTGTACTAGGACCCTTTAGGTTTACCAATTAATTAGACATGAGCTTACAACTCTTAGTCTAAACTCTTTTAAACTAATCACTCTATCAATAAATCACTATTAATTGAATAGTACTCAATCTCCATAGTCTATGTCTAGCACGATCCTATGGATCCCAACCAATTAGATGAATTAATTAAGGGTGACGGTGAACCATTACTACTTACGATTGCCATGCAAATATAGTTTTTCCATTTTCTATCTCCCTAAAGAAGCCGAGGGCAAGATATTTGTTGGCTCTCTAATGGCCTCGTTAACTATGTATCTATTCTTGATGTTTGGTTTCACATTATAGCCTCAACTTTGAAAAAATCCTTTTCCAAATTTTTATATCGCATTGCACAAGGATTTCTTGGAACTGATCATCTTAGAATACACAGGAGATTAACCCATTTTTCATAGATGGGTGAAACAAATTACATCTTGGAACTTACTAACCTCCATAATTATGTAGCTTGTACCTAAACTAAGCTTAAGGTGACCTGCTACATGGTCGGAGCAAAATCAAAGCGCAAGGACCTAAATATAATGTTACTATAGAACCTCAAGTCAAAGGACTAATTATATACATTATTGTAAACTAGAGAATTTTGCCACTATAGATATGCCACTTTGACTATCTTATGGTTTCTCAAAGTGAGTTTTTTGGTGAACTTATTCTCTAACAAGCACACACTAACATACATCTATGTCTAACATAGATTGCCCATGAAATAGAGCAATATCCAACTCCTTGGAGCATGCATCATTAATGCTAGTTTATTTAAGCCTTAGATGGCTCATCTCATAAGATTCTATGATTTGAAATGTTTAAAATCATGACCATTGAGGCTTGCTTCATGATCACTATCATATGTATGATAAAATCCTATAGTCTTGTATGATTTAAGGGCTTCAACCAAATGCTTATGAAGAAAGTGAAGGCATATGTAGCACTAGGATCCAATAATAAAAAATTTTGAAACTAAAAATAACTAGGCGACACATGTCACCAAGGATCTAAGCATGCCATTGATTTAGATTTGGTTAGAAGAATACCTAGATTTTCAGAAAATCAAATGAAGGTGGAAAAAGATCTCAACTCTTTAATCTATTTTCTAGTGCCACAATGGAATCTGATCAACTTTTGACCAACAAAATAAACTTTGATTTGAGTGAAACTTGTACCAAAAGATCACCAACTCTTTGATGCGTCTTTAGTCCAAAAATTAGCTTAATCAGAACTCAACAACGCCCTCAAAAATTGCTCTAAAGTTATTATCAAAAATTGGATCTCCAAAAAGCACAACAATCTAATTGTCTTGCCTCTAAAGTTAATATCCACACACCAATTATTGGAATAGTGCCCCAAAAGCCAATTAGATTGGCCTTGTAAACTATTTTCTTGTAAGATAATCTTGATTGAATGATATTCTTTAAATGACCATTTTTATCTCATGCTTATTATTACTTCATTGGCATTTGAATGAAGCCCCTAAATCACAAAAGACTACAGGAATTGGTCACACATTGGGTGGTGATTGTGGAATAAGTCTTATACGATTGTGATTTTAAATCTTCCAAGTCATAAGATCTTACGAGATAGGATATCTAAGATTTGGATAGACTTACACTAAAGATGCATAAATTTATGAGTTGGCTATTGCACCATTCCATGAGCCAAGCTATATGAGATATAGGTGTATGTTAGAGAACAAGGCACTGAAGACTTGCCCAGAGAATCCATTAGATAGCCATAGCAACAAGTTCTCCAGCTTACGCTAGTGTATATAATTAGTCCTTTGACTTGAGGATTCATGGTAACCTTGTATTTAGTTCTTATTCTTTGACATATCCTTGGTCACGTAGGGGGCAATTCGGGTGGTGATTGGGCATGAGCTACTGATATGAAGGCTTGTGAGATCTAAGATGAAATTTAACTTTTTATCTTTATGAAAGGTGAGCGCATCCTATGTATTCTATAACGATCAATTCCAAGAAGTCCTTACACAAGGCAGTATGATAATTTAGAAAAAGAGTTTTCCAAAGATAAGGTCATAAATTAGAATTGAACATTGGGAATACAAACATAATATTGATGCTATTAGGGAGCCGAAAAATACATTGTCTTAGGTCTCTTCTGGGAGATAGGAGATGGAGGGACCATATTTGCATGGTAGGTGTATAGCTATAATGGTTCTCCAAAAGCATTCATTTTGGCCAATTAGTTGGGCTCCATGGGCTTGAGGTTGGACATCAACCATGGAGATTGGGTATTCTTCAATTAATGAGATTAATTGAATTGAGTCGATTAGTTTAAAAGTATTTTAAACTAAAATGAATATAAGATATTTAAAAGTCACAAGGAGTTGTAAGCCAATGTCCAATGAATGGTAGAACCTATTGGGTTACATACAAAATCCAATTAGCTTCCTAATTGATGAAGGAATTTTTCTGAAAGTTAGAATATTCACTCCTAGTGAACTGATTTTGAGGTGACCAATTTTGAGGTTAATTTTGGCTTGATTAATTTAAGTGTTAAATTAATCAATTAATTTAAGGAGTTAAATTAGATCAATAATTAAAGAGTTAATTATTTGGTGCCATTTGATCTCCAAATGATCAAAGTTTATTTAAAGAGTTAAGTTCACAAAATTAAGCTTAAGAGTTTAGTCAACTATTAATTAATTAAATTAAAGTGTTTAATTTAATTAATGTGAAGAATATATTTTGGAGGAAGAATTCAGATGAAGAGTTCATTTGAGTTGACATTCTAATTAATATGAAATTAGATTCTAAATTAGATTGAAATGCACATGAAATTCAAACAAGATTTGAACTTGGCATGCAAGTTGGCCGACCTACCTTGAGGAAGGTGTGATGTCAAGATGGCATCACACCATCCTCCCTTTATATATAGATACAGAGGGGGCATATATTCAGCACTTACATTTTGGTGTGAAGATTAGAATCTTTCACGTTTCCCTCCAAAAATTCTCCAAGCATTGCCTCATGTGTTGAAGCATTGCTCTTTATTCTTATCCTACCTAAAAATTGGCCTCCACCATAGATTTTCTCTTCTATTTCTCCAGCTGAAAGTGAGGAAAAATTGGAAGTTCAATTGGTGTGTGGATCATTACAAAAGAGGCAAAACATTTGGTTTGCTTGTCTTTGGAGATTTATTTTGTAGAGCAGCGGTTTTGATGGATTTTTTCCAGGAGATCCAGAACATGTTTTGATCTGAAATTTTTACAGTATCTTCATAAAGGTGTTGAGAAGACACAGTGATTTTTTCGTGATTTTTGGAGAAGTTTGAAAGAGGCAAAAGTTGCTCTGTTCTAGCTGCGTCAGTTTCTGGCAGTTTTTGGATTGGTGAAAGGTTCACCATTTTCTCCTTGGAAATTTTCTCAACTAGGTAAGTTTAATTCTAAATCTGAATCATTAGAATGTTTGGATGCTTTTCAGCTTGTGTGGCCTAGTTAATTTCTGTTTTTGAAGTTTCGATTATTGGATCCTAGTGTTACACTAGCCTTTACCAATGCAACACCAATTCTCCTCAATGTTAGCGGGAGAATAATGAGAAGAATATGCAAGGATGAATGCTTGATTTGAATGTAGGAGAAGAAAGGAAGTGAAGCATCAACACACGAGGCAACATTTGAAAATTGGAGGGAAAGTTTGAGAGAATCTAATTCACATGGAATGTAATATCTTGTATCTAAATTGCAGCTGGTTGCCTCTCTCTATATCTATATATAGAGGAAGGATGATGTGATGCCACCTTTGTCAAGGAGGGGACCGTCCACTTACCTTGCAAGTTTGCATGCATGTGAATTATGTGTGCATTTGAATTTCATTTGGAATCTTCATTTTATCTCATGAAATGTCATTCAAATAAATTCTAATGCCACACCAACTGAAATGTTCATTTGAATTTTCCCTCCAAAATTAATTCTCCATTTAAATTAAATTGAACTCCTTTAATTTAATTAATCATCTTGACTTAACTCTTCAACTCATTTAGCTTAACTCTTTAAGCTAACAATTGTTAACTTAATCACTTAAGTTAACTTGACCAATTGATCAATATTTGGCACCAAATAATCAACTCCTTAATTATTGGTCTTAATTTAAGTTCTTAAATTAATTAGATTAGTTTAACAATTAAATTGATAAAGCTAAAAATGACCACAACATTTTCGTCAATTGGTTAACCTTCAAATTGGTCATGTGGGAACTTTTCTAACTCTTAGAAAATTTTCCTTCATCGCTTAGGATATGTAATTGGCTTTTGTGTGTACCCCATTAGCTTTTACCATTCATTGGACATGGGTTCACAACTCTTTATGACTTTGGAATATTAAATATTCACTTTAATTTAAACTTCTTTAAACTAATCGACTCAATTCAATTAACTTTATTAATTGAAGAGTATTCAATCTCCATGGTCGATGTCCAACCTTAAGCCCATAGAGCCCAACTAGTTAGCTGAAATAAATGCTTTTGGAGAACTATTCTAGCTCTACATGTACTATGCAAATACGGTTCTTCTATCTTCTATCTCCCAAAAGAATATTGTGGAGAACTACTATAGCTCTACCCATACCATACAAATACAGTCTTTCCGTCTCCTATCTCTTGAAAGAGGCCTAGGATAAAATATTTGTCAGGTATCTAATAGCCTCGATACTATGTCTCTATTCTAAATGTTTGATCCCATTATGTGACCTCACCTTTGGGGAACTCTTTTTTCAAATTGTCACACCTTCTTGCGCAAGGATTTCTTAAAATTGATCATTATAAAATAAATAGGAGATGTATTTGTCTTTCACAAAAGCGAGGAGTTAGATTTCATTTTGGAACTTACAAACCTCCATGCCAAGTAGCTCATGCCCAACCTCAACCCAAATAATCTGCTAAGTGATCAAGGAAAAGCCAAAGCACGAGGACTGTACATAAGGTTACTGTAGATCTTCAGGTTAAAGGACTAATAATATGCACTAGTGTAAGTGGGAGAATTAGCTACTACTAACTTGCCACTATGGCTATTTAGTGAATTCTCTGGTGGGTTTTTAGTACCTTATTTTGTAACAAGCAGCCACTAACATATACATGTATATCATATAGTTGCTTATGGAATAGAGCAATCTCCAACTCTTGGATTTTATACATCGTTAGTGTAAGTCTATCTAGATCTTAGATGCTCTATCCCATAAGATCTTATGACTTGAAAGATTTAAGATCACGACCGTGTAAGACTTATTCTATGATCACCACCCAGTGAACTGACCATGTCCCGTAGTCTAGTGTGACATAAGGGCTTCATTCAAATACGACTAAAGTAATAAAAGCATAAGATGAAAATAGCCATATAAGAAATATCATTCAATCAAGATTTTATATACAAGGAAATTATTTTTACAAGGTTAAACCTATTGTCTTTTTGGGTACTATTCCAGTAATCTCCCATTTGCCCTAAAGCCAAATGCTCTATGGGCTTGAGACCCATCTTCTCAAGATGTCTTTCAAAGACCAATTGCATTAGGGGTTTCATTAGTAGATCTGCTATATTTTCTTTTGAAGCAGTTCTCTCCACATGGATGTCACTTCTGTCAATAATCTCTCAAATTAGAAGATATCGGCTCAAAATATGCTTGGATCATTGATGAGATATTGGCTCTTTAGCTTGCGCTATCGCCTTGGTGTTGTTACTGAAGACAACAACTGGTTCAGAAATATTAAGCACTACATTCTACTCTTGAATGAAATTTTTTATCAAAACACCTTCCTTTGCAGCTTCCAAAACTGTAATATATTCTGCTTCAATGCTTGAGTTGGCTGTGGTATCTTATTTGGAACTCTTCCAGCTTACTGCACTGCCATTGGTGCAAAATATAAATCTAGTGATGGATTTGAGGTCATCTACATCGAATTGAAAACTAGAATCCAAAAACCCTTAGAGTTTCAATTCTTCATTACTGTACACAAGAAACAAGTCCTTAGTATTTCTCAAGTACTTAAGGATTATTTTCACAACCAACCAGTGACTTTCACTACGATTGGATTGAAATGTACTCATAATGCTTAGCGAGTGTGGCTTATTTGGTTTAGTACATTAAGTTGCATACTTTATACTTCCAATAGTGGAGGCATAAGGTATGTGAGACATCTTTCATTTCTCTTTCTTAGTATTGGGGGCCATAGACTTTAAGAGACGAATGCTATGTCCCATGGGAAGAAATCTCCTCTTGAATTTTTCCATACTAAACCTCTTTAGTATCTTGTCAATGTATGGGATTTGGAAAAGCCCCAGTATTCTCTTCGATCTATCTTTATAGATACGTATTCATAATATGTGGGATGTTTATCCTAAATCCTTTATAGATAATTATGTAGATAATCATGCTTTAGTACACTCTAACATTCTTATCTCATTCCCAATGAGAAGGATGTCATTGAAAAAAAGCACAATAAACTGTACTAAACTCCCATTAGCTTTTTTATACACACATGGTTCATACACATTTTTAACAAAGCCAAACAATTTGACCGTTTTGTCAAAATGTATGTTCCAACTTTGGGACGCTTGTTTGAGTCCATAAATAAGTCTATGAAGTTTGCAAACTTTTTGCTCACTCTCATTGGATGTAAAACCTTATGGTTGCTCCATGTAAATATCATCTTTGATGTTGCCATTGAGGAAAGCGGTTTTCACATCCATTTGTCATATCTTATAGTCATAATATGTGGCTATGGCAAGTAGAATTTGAATGGACTTAGGCATAGTGATCGGTCCTCAAAATTGATATCGGGTCTTTAAGTGTAACATTTTGCTATTAGTCGTGCCTTAAAAGTCTCTACTTCTCCATCTTCCCCAAGCTTTTGCTTATAGATCCACTTGCAACCAACAAAAACCATTCTCTTTGGTGGACTACCAAATTTCATACTTTGTTTGAGTACATAGAGTCCATTTTGGATCTCATGACTTCAAGCTAACATCTTGAATTTATGTTCGATATAGTTTCTTCATAGGTGATTGGATCATCATCTAATTTTCTCATCTCATGAAGAAATCTGAACCTTTTAGGTTGCTTTTTGATCTAGTCCAACCTTTTTAGAGATTGTGTACAAGGTTCTAGTTGGTCATTTGTTTCCACCGCTTGTGGGATTTCTTGATTATCTTAAACTTTATCAAGATCAACAACAATGCCATTTCTATCTAATAGAAAATCCTTCTCCAAAAAGGTGGTGTTCCTTAAAACAAACACCTTTTGTTATGAGAGATCATAAAAGTAATAATCCATAGACTCTCTAAGGTATCCTACAAACTTGCGTAATGCAGATCTACTATCCAATTTATCTCCCATTGTCTATCTCACATAGACGGGAGATCCCCAAACCTTTAGATAGTGGTAAAATGGTGCTTTGAGATGCCATATCTCATATGGTGTCTTTGGCACTAACGTTTAAGATACTACATTTAGTAACTTTGCTGCCATCAATAAGGCATATCCCTAGAAGGATATGGGCACATCAAAAAAGCTCATCATGGAACATACTATGTCTAACAAGTTACGATTTGTCCTCTCTACTACTGCATTATATTGGGGTGTGTCGGGTGGAGTCTATTATAAGAGAATGATATTCTTCTTAAGATAATCTAAGAATTAAGTATTTAAGTATTCTCCTCCTTGATCTGATTGAAGGATTAAAATACTAAGTTCCTTTTGCTATTCTACTTCACTCCTATACTCTTTAAACTTTTTAATGGCCTTAGACTTGTACTGCATAATATACAGATATCTGTACCAACAATAGTTATCGGTGAAGATGATGAAGTAAAAATAGCCTCATCTTCCACTAACTTCTATTGGTCCATAATCATCTACATGGATCAAATTTGTAGGACTAGTGAAGTGCTCCATTTGTCCTACAAAGGGAGCTTTGATCATTTTTCCCTTCAAAAAAGATTCACAAGTAAGAAAGTCCCTAATGCCATTAACTTTTAGCAATTTGAGAGCTTTTAACTTGTTCATTCTATTTTTAGAGATAAGGCCAAGTCTAATATGCCAAAGAATGGAATCTTCTTGGATATCTAGCTTTTTTTTTTTTTGAATGTGCATTAGTGAATGTTGAGAATCAAGTAATTATAATCCATTAAGTAATGTACCTTGTGCAATTAAAATATTATTTTTTAATGCTTTCAACTTTCTATTTGATATTGAAAAATCAAATCCTTCATTATCTAGGACGGGAAGTGAAATAATGTTCTTAGTAAGATGGGGTACTTAGTACACCGGATCAAGAATAATACAAGAATTGCCCAAGTCTAACTTGATAACACCTTAGACCTTAGCCGCAATTTTTGCTCCATTTCCAAAGTGGAGGATGATATTCCTTTCACGAAGACTTCTTCTTCTTTCTATCCATTGTAATGAATTACAAAGATGAGAACTACACGTGGTATCAAATTCCCATGAGAAGAATTAGCTGTAATCAAGTATATATGTCCTCTTAATTCTTAAGGGTGGCAAGGTAAGCTTTACAACTTCTCTTCTAATGAACCTTTTCACCACAGTGGAAACAAGAAGCATCGATTTTAGCCTTTTTCTTGGCCTGCCCAGAACATTTCTCAGGTAGCTTTCCTTTTGAGGAATAACTCTCTTTCTAGGGCCCTCAGGACCTTTTGACTTGGAGGAGGATGCCAACATAAGAGGTTTTTATTTTTTCATAATCACCTTAGTGGTCATAAGCATGTTAACTAATTTGTTGATCATCATGTTTTGCTTGGACATATTAACGTTTACAACAAATTGGTCAAATGAAGGTGGTAACAACTGGAGGGTCAAATCTATCTAAAGGTCATTGTCTATAATCATGTCAAGTTGTTCAAGCATTTTGATGATTTCAATCATCTTACGACCGTGATCATGGACATTAGCACATTCACTCATCCTTGATCTAAAAAGCTCTTTAGACAAAGCAAACCTTTCATATCTAGTTTCAACACCATATAATTCTTGTAAGTACAAGAAGATCTTAGAAGCATGCTTCATGTGCTCATGAGTCTTTTAAAGCTCATTAGTAATGAATGCCAACATGAGGTATCGAACTTGTAGATCACCATCTACAAATTTTGTGAACACTTCACAAACCTCATCGGTGGCATCATCCCCAATGTGTTTGGTGGACTTTGATCAAGTATATATATCCTTTTGTTTGAGTTAAGAATTATTTTAAGGTTTCTTAACCAATCTTGGAAGTTAAGCCCGGTGAGTTTATTAGTTTCCAATATGCTTACAAGTGAATTTTTATCCATTTGTTTGTTGAAGATTTTTAAAATCTACAAGAGGCAAAAAAAGAGAATAAGCATGTGAATTATTTGATATTAAAATATGTTCATGGTTTTTCAAGCTTGTTTTTCTCCTACAATTTTATCAAATCCTTCACCCACAAGAAGTATTCAAAAAATCATATTTTCTAATGAGAATTAAGATCCTAAGGACTTGCTAGTAAACCCACAACTTGTGAGACATTTGCAAACAATCCAAAGGGAAACAACTTTTGCTAATTGCATCTCATGCAATTCTTGATATATTTTGCCTCACTTTTCAATAGAGCCATGACTTGTGAGACATCTAAATTACTAGGTGTTAAGTCAAACCTATCAATCAATACTTCAATTCGAGATAGCCCCACAACTTTTCATGACTCGTGTGCCAATGCATGGGGGTTCTCAAATTGGAGGTGCATCTCATGTTAAGTAGATGGTCACAATTTTCCATTATAAGTGTGACCCATGACTCGTGAGATATCACACAAATAATGATAGCATAGACAGGCCATACACTACTGGTAGAAGACTTGAATTATTTAAAACTTTTTTAATTTGTATCCATTTTAACTTAATATTTGAAAAGCACTTAGACATTTTAAGTGGAGGGTTTTTGCTTGCAAAGATCTTATCATTTTATCTTCTTATTTAGGTTCTTTATATCCTAATCATGCATCAATAGGATATGGAAAGCATAATAAGTAAATGTGCCTAGCATGCTCTTAGGGTGGGATGACCATAAGCTTAACAAAGTGATGCACTTAAAGCCACAGGTGAATCACTCGATTGATTTTAAGTAGGTTGATTAAACTAAACTATTACATGAGTGTATTCCATACATTCATAGGTCTTCAAGCCTTCGTGACTCTATGCAACATTTACATGAATAGGAAATCCTCACTCCTAGTGATTCTACTCTCATAACTTTTACACGATAGAATAATAGGCATGCAAGCCCTATTTAATACAACCCATTCCAACAATTTGAAACAAATAAAATCAATGTTAAAAGGCTCATGATCATCCCCATTCATTTATTATCTATTCAACAATTAAATGAACAATAAATAAATCAAGAATTAACAATTAATTTTAACGATTAAATGCTTATCTCATAAATAAATAATTGAACAAGCGTAATATTTATTCCATAATTGGAAGATTAACTTTAACCAATTTTTAAAAGCATAAAAAATGTCAAACATAATTTTTGAGAACTTGCACAACACTTGTACATCTTATGTGTTTAGTGCAAAACAAAATTGAGCATTAAAGGAGTTGAAAAAACAACTCAAAAATCACCAAAACTCCACAAACTGGGCTGTTGGCTAGTGTGGGCGCATGGTTGGGTAGGCTATGTGCACAACGCCTGGCCAGTTGACCTGTCATTTGCAACAACCCCTACTTTGGGGTTCAAGGTGTGCCAAGTGTTCTTTTCCCTCAACTTTTATGCACCATTACTTTTGGCACATGTTCCCAACATTAAAACACACATCTTAGATGAATTTATTGATTCAAAAGACCTTTTAAAAATGGAAATTCAAGTGCTCAAACATGCCTTCAAAAATTGGATTAAAGCTAGAATCATATTCTTCAAAATCTCCGACAAAAACTCCAATCGAATTGGATCTAAAAATGACCAAAACTCTTTTGATCAATCATCAACATGCTATATCAAAATATAATAAATATTAATGCCAAATCAACATTTAACATTAACCACTGTGAATTGAATCATACTTAAACATGAATTAACACTTAAATCACATAAAATCATGCAAACAATTCATCTACCAATTGAGCCATATGCATCATCAACCAAACACTCTAATCCATTATTCGGATAAACTATTTGGTGATATTTATCAATTCATAACATGAATAAACAAAACAATAATCCACAACACAACATGAAAAATGCTTTGATACCACTTGAAAGCAATAATAGCACTGAGATCCAATAATAAAAACTTTATAAGCTTAAATTAACTAGGCTACTCCTACTACCAGGGATCTCAACATACTACATATATGGATTAGGATGAATAATTACCTCTTTTAGCTCAAAATCAAGGAGAAAAACAAAGATCTCTCTTGGATCCAAAAACTATTTGGAATCAGCACAGCAGAAAGATAGCAACAATTGCCTTGGTTAAACAGCTCCAAAAACCTCCATTAAATATTGAACACCTTCACAAACTGAGAAAGGAACTATGAAACATTCAGAGAAAAAGGATTTTGGATCACTCCATAAAAATTCACCAAATGTGAGCTACAACTGGTAGATCTCCAAAATTTAGCAAGTCAAGTGCCTTGCCTCTATTGATATGATTCACACACCAATCAATCTTCAAATTTCCCCTCACTAAAAGATGGAGTTAGAGTGGAGAAATTTAGTTAGAGGAGGCCAATTTTCAGGTTGCGAAGAAGAAGAAATGCAAAGCTTCAACACATGATGCAATGCATGGATAGAGAGAGAGAGTTTTTGGAGGGAAAGCAAAGAATCTAATTCTCTACACTTATTATGACATGGCTGATCCTTGCACCCACTCCATATCTATATATAGAGGGTGGAAGGTGTGATGCTTGTTGGCATCACACCTTTCTCAAGGTAATTGCCCAAGTGGCTAGCCAATGTGGCAAATTCAAATTCAAGTCTTACTCTAATTTCATGTGCATTTTAATTATATTTGGAATCTAATTTCAAATTACTTAAGATGCTAATATAAATGAACACTTTACTTAAATTTTTCCTCCAAAAAATATTCTTCCCATTAATTAAATTAAGCACTTTAATTTAATTAATTAACCTTTGATTTGGCTCTCAAATCAAACAAGCTTAACTCTTGAGCTTAATTTAGTTAACCTAACTCTTTAAGTCAACTTGATCAATTGATGATCATTTTGGAACCAAATAATTAACTCCTTAAATTAGGTGATTAATTTTACACTTAAATTAATCAAGCCAAAATTGTCCGTTAAATTGTATCCTTGAAAATCGATCACCAAGGAAAAATCACTAACACTTAGAAAATTATTCCATCATGTTTGGAAGCTAATTTGCTTTTGTGTGTGACCCAATAGATTTTACTATTCATTAAACATGGGCTCATAACTCATTGTGACTTTTGAATATCATATATTCATGTTAGTTTAAAACTCCTTTTAAACAAATCAACTCAATTTAATTAATCTCATTAATTGAAGAGTACCCAATCTCCATGGTCAATGTCCAACTTCAAGCCCTTGGAGCCTAACTGATTGGTTGAAATGAATATTCTAGAGAATCATCATAACTTTACAAGTACCATGCAAATACGGCCTTTTCATCTCCTATCTCTTGAAAGAGGTGTAGGGTAAGATATTTGTCGGCTCCCTAATGGCTTCGATATTATGTCTTTACTCTCAATGTTCAATCCCATTGGACAATCTCACATTTGGAAAACCCCTTTTCCAAATTGTCACACCACCTTGCGCAAGGATTTCTTAAAATCAATTATTATAGAATACATAGGTGATGTACTAGCCTTTTTTGAAAATAAGGAGTCGGATTCCATCTTAAATCTTACAAACCTTCATGCTAAGTAGCTTATGCCTAACCTCAACCCAATAGACTTGCTATGTGATCAAGGAATAACTAAAGCATGAGGACCGAATATAAGATTACCATGGTTCCTTAGGTTAGAGGACTAATAATATGCACTAGTGTAGGCAGGAGAATTAGCCACTACTGGCTTGCTACTATAACTATCTAGTGAATTCTTTAGTGGGTCTTTGATGCCTTGTTCTCTAACAAGCACCCTTTAACATGCACTTATATCTCATATAGTTGCTTATGGAATGGAGCAATCGTTAACTCTTGGATTGTATGCATTGTAAGTGTAAGTCTATTCGAATCTTGGATGCCCTATCTTATAAGATCCTTTGACTTGGAAGATTTAGGTACACAATTGTGTAAGACATATTCCATGATCAACTCCTAATGAACTGACCAAATCCTGTAGTTTAGTGTGATCTAAAGGCTTTATCCAAATATGAGTGAAGTGATAAAAAATGAAACATGAAGATGGCTATATAAGAAATATCATTTAATCAAGATTGTATATACACGAAAATAGTTTTTACAAGATTAATCCTATTGGGTTGCCAGGTACTATTCCAATAAAACTTTTTTTCCAAATTTTCATACTGCTTTGCACAAGCATTCCTTATAATCAAACATTATATAATACATAGGAGATAGACTTTCTCTTTACAACAACGAGGAGTCTGATCCCATCTACGGACTCACTAACCTCTTTATCTAAGTAGCTCATACTCAATGTCTACCCAAAAGACTTGTTACATAGGATGTTTTTCCTAAAACCTTCATGGAGAATTATGGTGATAATATTGCTTTAGTATACTCTAGCATTTCTCTTTTATTCTCAATGAGAAAAATATCATTGACATAAAGCACAATAAACGATATGCTACTCTTACTAGCCTTTTTGTATAAACAAGGTTTACACATATTTTTGACACAGCCTAATGATTTGTCTTTCTAATCAAAATGTTTGTTTCAAGTTTGAGATATCTGTTTGAGTCCATAAAAGGATCTCTCGAATTTGTAAACCTTTTGCTCACCCACTTTGGATTTAAAACCTTATGGTTGCTCCTTATAGTTTTCTTTTTCAATGTTTCCATTGAGGAAAGTAGTTTTCACATCTATTTGTCATTTCTTATAGTCGTAATATGTGGCAATATCAAGTAAAATTCAAATAGACTTAGGCCTTATGATCAATGTAAAGATTTTATCAAAATTAATGTCGAGTCTTTGAGTGTAACCTTTTGCCACTCATCTCGCTTTATGGTGGAATAGTACCTTGCAAGCCAATGAGATTGGCCTAGTAAAAGCTATTTCCTTCTAAAATAATCTTGATTGAATGATAGTCTTTATATGACCATCTTCATCTTATGCTTTATTTCACTTCACTGGCATTTGGATAAAGCCTTTAGATTACCTACGATTGCGGGACTTGGTTTGGTGAGCATGGAATAAGTCTCACATGGTCGTGATTTTAAATCTTCTAAGCCATAGAATCTTATGAGATGGGGCATCTAAGATTTGGATAGACTTGCACTAATGATGTATGTATCTAAGAGTTGGAGATTGCTCTGTTCTATGAGTAGCTGTATGAGATATGAGTGTATATTAGTGGGTGTTTATTAGAAATAAGGTATTGAAGACCCACTAGAGAATTCAGTAGATAGTCATAGTGACAAGTCGGTAGTGGCTAGTTCTTTTACTTACGCCAGTGCATATTATTAGTCCTTTGACATAAGGATCCATAGTAACCTTGTGTTCGGTCATCATGCTTTGACTCTTCCTTGACCACCTAGTGGGTTTTTCAAGTTGAGATTGGGTATGAGCTACTTGGCATAGAGGTTTGTGAGATCCAAGATGGAATCCAACTTTTTGTTGTTGTGAAGGGCGAGTACAGATCCTATGTATTCTAAAATAATCGATTTCTAGAAATCTTTGCACAAGGTGGTGTGATAATTTAGAAAAGGCATTTTCCAAAGGTAAGGTCACACAATGGGATTGACATTAAGAAGAGGGACATAGTATTGAGGTTATTAGGGAGACGAAAAATATCTTGTCTTACGTCTCTTTTGGGAGATAGGAGACAGAAGGATCGTATTTGCATGGTACACATAGAGCAATGATAGTTTTCTAGAATATTCATTTTGGCCAATTAGTTGGACTCCATGGGCTTGAGGTTGGACATCGACCATGGAGATTGAGTACTTTTCAATTAATAAGATTAATTGAATTAAGTTGATTAGTTTAAAATGAGTTTTAAACTAAAATGAATATAAGATATTCAAAAGCCACAAGAAGTTGTGAGCCCATGTCCAATAAATGGTAGAATCTATTTGGTCATACACAAAATCCAATTGGCTTCCTAATTGATAGAGAAAATTTTCTAACTGTTAGAAAATCAACTCTTAATGGACCGATTTTATGGTGCCAATTTTGCAGGTCATTTTTAGCTTGATTAATTTATGTGTTAAATTAATCAATTAATTTTAGGAGTTAATTATTTGATGCCAACATGACCATCAATTGGTCAAATTAACTTAAAGAGTTAAGTTAACAAATTGAGCTTAAAGAGTTAGGTTATGAGTTAAGTTAAAGGATAATTAATTAAATTAAAGAGTTTAATTTAATTGATGGAAAGAATGAATTTTGGAGGGAAAATTCAAATAAAGTGTTCATTTTAATTAGCATTTTAATTAATTTGGAATTAATTTCAAATGTAATTAAAAAGCACGTAAAATTCAAATGAAATTTGAATTTAATTTGCTACCTTGGCACCCCCACTTGGTTGGCCATGCTCATGGATTGTGTGATGCCACCCTGGCATCGCACCATTCAATATCTATATAAAGATGTAGAGAGAGGATCGGCCATAGCATCACACCATTTGTGAAGAATTAGATTCTTTGCAATTTCTCTCCAAAACCCTTTGCAAGCATTGCATTCATGTGTTGAAAGCTTTGCTCTCTTCTTCTTTTTTCCTACCTAAAATTGGCCTCCAATACTGTAGATCTCCTTTCTTATTCCAACTTATAGATTAGATATTTTAAAAGATCTAATTGATTTGTGGATTATAACAATAGAGGTAAACAAGAGAGTTTGCTTGTTTGGAGATCCACCTGCATAGAGTCTGATTTGGCAAATTTTTCTAGGGAGTTCCAGAAATAATTTTGATCTAAACGTTTTATAGAGAGTTCTTGAAGTTGTTTAGAAGATCCAGCAATTTTCTTGGAATATTTGGAAGAGTTTTGGTTGGGTAATTTTTGGACTTTTCCAGCTGCGCCAGTTGCAGACAGTTTCTGGAATTGTGAAGAGTTCACAAATCTTTTCTTGGATCTTACTTTTCAAGGTAATGCTCTCACCAAATCTGAATCCCTAGCATGATTTGATTTCTATTATTCTTGTAAGCACTAGTTAATTTCATGTTTTTGAATTTTTGATAATTGGATCCCAGTGCCTTACTTGCTTTCACTTTAAAAGTCATTACGTCCCCTCAACTCCTATATTTTGCTTATGATCCACTTGTAATCAATGGGAACAATTCTCTTTAGTGGATCTACTAAAGTTTGTACTTTTTTAGAGCACATGGAGTCCATTTTAGATTTCATGGTGTCAAGCCAATGTCTCGATTTTATGTTTAATATAACTTCCTTATAGATCTTTGAATCGTTATCTGATTGGCCTATCTCATGAAAGGCTTTGAACTCTTTGAGTTGCTTCTTGGTATGGTTTGACCTTCTTAAAGGTTGTGCATGTGGGATTTGATGCATCTTGAACTTTATCAAGTTCAACAACAACGTCTTTTCTATCTAATTGAAATTCCTTTTCCAAAAAAAATAGTGTTCCTCAAAATAAAATTCCTTTTAATCCAAGGGATCATAGAAATAATAACCTAAAAATGCTCTTGGGTATCCCACAAATGTGTACAAGGTGGATCTACTATCCAACTTATCTCCTACTAACCATCTCATGTAGGTAGGAGACCCCCAAACCTTTAGATAATGCTAAGAGGGTGCTTTCATAGCATATCTCATGTGGCGTCTTTGGCACCTACTTTGAAGGTGCTATATTTAGTAACTTTTCCACTGTCATTAAGACGTAACCTTAAAAGGATATAAACACATTGAAAAAGCTCATCATGGAACGTACAATATCCAATAATGTATGATTTCTCATCTTAGCTACTCCATTGTGTTGGGGTGTGTTGAGTGGAGTCCATTAAGAGAGAATCCCATTCTCCTTTAAAAAATTCAAGAATTACATACTTCAGAATTCACCCGTTGAATTTGATCGAAGAGCTTTAACATTAAGTCCCTTTCGCACTAACTCTTATTACGCTGCACACATTCGTATGGATAAATTCAAAATAATTAGTGGTATGCTCTAATTTTCTCGCAAAAGGAGCTTTGGGAATTATTTCCTTTAAATAAGATTTACAAGAAGGAAGGTCTTCAATGCCACTAACATTTAGTGCTTTGAGAGCTTCTAACTTGATCATCCTATTTTTAGAGCAAGGCAATAGGATCCAATTATCAAAACTTCAAAAGTATGAAATTAACCAGTGCTTAGAATCATAACAAAGATCTAATCAAGATAGGGATTTAGATTTGGTGAGAGAATTACCTTGAAAAGAAAAATCCAAGAAGAAGCTAGTGAACTCTTCATTACACCAGAAACTGGCTGCCACTAGTGCAGCTGGAAGAGTGCAAAAATATCACAACCAAACCTCCTCCAAATATTCCAGAAAAATAATTTAAGCTTATCAACACTTTGAAAAACTCTTTGTTAAAATTGCAGATCAAAAATCCTTCTGGAACTCCCAATAGAAAATCACCAAAATGGACTCTGTGTATATGCATCTCCAAATTCTAGTAAGTCAAGTGCCTTGCCTCTATTGTTATGAACCACACACCAATTAAATCTTCCAAACTCTCTACTCTATAAGTTGGAATAAGACCAGAGATTCAACAGTAGTAGGGGCCAATTTTAGGTCAGAAGGAGGAGGAAGAGAGTAATGCTTTCAACACATGAGTGTAATGCTTGCAAGATGATTTTGGAGGGAATTTTGCAAAGATTCTAATCTTCACACCAATTATGATATGGCTGACCTCCTCTCTCTATATCAATATATAGATGCTAAAAATGTGTGATGCCAAGGTGGCATCCCATTATGCATTCGGGTGGGGGGGACAGTCAAGTGTGCTTGCCCATGTGGCAAATGTAAGCCTAAATTTCATTTGAATTTCATTTACAACTTAATTACATTTGGAATCGTATTTCAAATTAATCATGATGCTAATTCAAATCAATTATGATGCTAATTCAAATCTCATTTGAATTTTTCCTCCCGAATTCAATCTTCCTAATTAATTAAATTAAGCTCTTTAATTTAATTAAATATCCTTTGACTTAACTCTTTAAGTCATTATGTGCTTTGAGAGCTTCTAACTTAATCATCCTATTTTTAGAGCAAGGAAATAGGATCCAATTATCAAAACTTCAAAAGTATGAAATTAACTAGTTCTTAAAATCATAACAAAGATCTAATCATAATAGGGATTTAGATTTGGTAAGAGCATTGCCTGGGAAAGCAAAATCCAAGGAGAAGCTAGTGAACTCTTCATTGCTATAGGAACTACCTACCACTGGTGCAGCTGGAAGAGTGCGAAAATATCCCAACCAAACCTCCTCTATATTTTCCAAAAAAATAATGTAAGCTTATCAACACCTTGTGGAACTCTTTGTTAAAATTTCAGATAAAAAATCCTTCTGCAACTCACTGTAGAAAATCACCAAATTGGACTTTACGAATTTGCATCTCCAAAATCTAGTATGTCAAGTGCCTTGCCTCTATTGTTATGATCTACACACCAATTAGAACTTCCAAAATCTCTACTCTATAAGTTGGAATAAGACTAGAGATTCTACAATAGTAGGGGCCAATTTTAGGTCGAAAGTAGGAGGAAGAGAGCAATGCTTTCAACACATGAGTGTAATGCTTGGAAGATGGTTTTGTAGGGAATTTTGCAGAGATTCTAATGTTCACACCAATTATGATATCGCCGATCTCCTCTCTCTATATTTATATATAAATGCTGAAAATGTGTGATACCAACGTGGCATCACACAATGCATTAGGGTGGGGGGAACAGTCAAGTGGGCTTGCCCATGTGGCAAATGTAAATCTAAATCTCATTTGAATTTCATTTACATCTTAATTACATTTGGAATCGCATTTCAAATTAATCATGAAGCTAAATCAAATCAATTATGATGCTAATTCAAATCTCATTTGAATTTACCCTCTCGAATTCATTCTTCCCAATAAATTAAATTAGACTCTTTAATTTAATTGATTATC
>JACGDI010004854.1:626689-771763 GCA_014898725.1 Jacaranda copaia | reverse complement strand
ACTCCCTGTAGAAAATCACCAAATTAGACTTTACGTATACGCATCTCCAAAATCTAGTATGTCAAGTGCCTTACCTCTATTGTTATGATCTACAGACCAATTAGATCTTCCAAAATCTCTACTCTATAAGTTGGAATAAGACTAGAGATTCAACAATAGTAGGGGCTAATTTTAGGTTGGAAGGAGGAGGAAGAGAGCAATGCTTTCAACACATGAGTGTAATGCTTGGAAGATGGTTTTGGAGGGAATTTTACAAAGATTCTAATCTTCACACCAATTACTATATGGCCGATCTCCTCTCTCTATATTTATATATAGATGCTGAAAATATGTGATGCCAAGGTGGCATCACACAATGTATTAGGGTGGGGGGAACAGTCAAATGGACTTGCCCATGTGGCAAATGTAAATCTAAATCTCATTTGAATTTCATTTACATCTTAATTACATTTGGAATCGCATTTCAAATTAATCATGAAGCTAATTCAAATCAATTATGATGCTAATTCAAATCTCATTTGAATTTTCCCTCTCGAATTCATTCTTCCCAATCAATTAAATTAGACTCTTTAATTTAATTGATTATCCTTTGACTTAACACTTTAAGTCATTTAGTGCTTTGAGAACATCTAACTTGATCATCCTATTTTTAGAGCAAGGCAATAGGATCCAATTATAAAAACTTCAAAAGTATGAAATTAACTAGTGCTTACAATCATAACAAAGATCTAATCATGATATGAATTCAGATTTGGTAAGAGCATTACATTGAAAAGCAAAATCCAAGGTGGAGCTAGTGAACTCTTCATTACTCCAGGAATTGTCAGCCACTAGTCTAGCTGGAAAAGTGCAAAAATATCACAACCAAACCTTCTCCAAATATTCCAAAAAATAATTTAAGCTTATTAACACCTTGAAGAACGCTTTGTTAAAATTTTAGATAAAAAATCTTTCTGGAACTCTCTGTAGAAAATCACCAAATTGGACTCTGCGCATATGCGTCTCCAAAATCTAGTAAGTCAAGTGCCTTGCCTCTGTTGTTATGATCTACACACCAATTAGATCTTCCAAAATCTCTACTCTAAAAGTTGGAATAAGACTAGAGATTCAATAATAGTAGGGGTTAATTTTAGGTCGGAAGGAGGAAGATGAGAGCAATGCTTTCAATACATGAGTGTAATGCTTGCAAGATGGTTTTGGAGGGAATTTTGCAATGATTCTAATCTTCACACTAATTACACTATGGCCGACCTCTTCTCTGTATATCTTTATATAGATGCTGAAAATGTATGATGCCAAGGTAGCATCAATTAGGAAGCTAATTTGATTTTGTGTACCCTACAAATAGATCCTTCCATTTTTTATCTCCTGAAAGTGGCTTAGGGCGAAATATTTGTTGGCTCCCTAATAACCTCAATTCTATGTTTCTATTCTCAATGTTTGATTTTGTTGTGTGACCTCTCCTTTAGAATACTTATTTTCCAAATTATCACACCACCTTGTGCAAGAATTTTTTGGAAATGATCATCGTAAAATATATAGGAGATGCGCTCTCCCTTTACAATAGTGAGAAGTCAGATTCCATCTTGAATCTCACAAACTTCCATGCCAAGTAGCTCATGCTCAATCTCATCCCAAAAGACCAGCTAGGTGGTCAGGAAAAAGTTAAAGCATAAAGACTAGACATAAGGTTACCATAGATCCTCAGGTCAGAAGACTAATAATATGCATTGGCGTAAATTAAAAAACTAGCTACTACTGACTTACCACTACGACTATCTAGTAGATTCTTTGATGGGTCTTCAGTGTCGTATTCTCTAACAGGCACCCACTAACATGCGTCTGTATCTTATAGAGTTGCTCATACAACAGAACAATCTCCAACCCTTGGATTTATGCATTGTTAGTGCAAGTCTATGCTTATCTTAGGTGTCCTGTCTTTGAAGATCCTATGACTTGAAAGATTTAAGATTATGATCATGTCAAACTTATTCCATAATCACCACCGCCTAAAACTTATTTCATTTGAACTTTCCCTTCAAAATATATTCTTTTGATTAATTAAATTAAACACTTTAACCTTTGACTTAATGCTTAAGTCAACAAGCTTAACTCTTTAAGCTTAATTTAATTAGCTTAACTCTTTAGGCTAACTTGATCAATTGAAGACCTTTTGGCACCCAATAATTAACATCTTAATTATTGATCTAATTTAACTACTTAAATTAATTGATTAATTTAACACTTAAATTAATTAAGCTAAAATTCTCTATAAAATTGATCACCTCAAAATTGGCCTACTAGGAGCAATTTGTTGGAATAGTACCCCACAAGCCAATTAGATTGGTCTTATAAACTATTTCATAGTAAGATGATCTTGATTGAATGATATGCATTATATGGCCATCTTCATCTTATACCTTTTAATTTCTTCACTTGCATTTGGATGAAACCTATAGATCACAAAAGACTATGGGACTTGGTCACACATTGGGTGGTGATCATGGAATAAGTACTACATGGTTGTGATCTTAAATCTTTCATGTTATAGGATCTTGGCATTGGGTTGTGATCATGGCATCTAAGATCCAAATAGACTTTCACTAATGATGCATAAATCCAAGGGTTGGATGTGGCTCCATTCTATGAACAATCCCATATGAGATATGGATGCATGTTGGTGGGTGCTTGTTAGAGAACAAAGTATTGAAGACTCGCTTGGAAAATCCACTAGATAGCCGAAGTCGTATGTTGGTAGTGGCAAGTTCTCTCGTTTATGCTAGTGCATATTATTTGTCCTCTGACCTCGGGATTCATGGTAGCTTTGTGTTTGGCCCTTATGCTTTGACTATTCCCTAGCTCTTTAGCAAGCCAATCGAGTAGGGATTGGACATGAGTTGTTGGACATAGAGGTTTGTGAGATCCAAGAAGGAATCCAACTCTTCGTCTTTGTAAAGGTGAGTGCATCTCCTATATATTCTATAATGATCAATTCCCAAAACTTCTTGCCTAAGGTGATATGAAAATTTGGAAAATGAGTTTTCCAAAGGTGAGGTCACCCAACATAATTGAACATTAAGAATAGAAACATAGTATTGATGCTATTGGGGAGCCGACTAATATCTTGCCCCAGTCTCTTTCGGGAGGTAGGAGATGAAAGGATCATATTATTATGGTACACATAATGCTAGAATGGCTCTTCAAGAGAATTCATTTTGGCCAATTAGTTGTGCTCCATGGGCTTGAGGTTAGACATTGACCATGGAGATTGGATACTCTTCAATTAGTGAAATTAATTGAATTGAGTCGCTTAGTTTAAAGGAGTTTAAACTAAAGTGAATATTTAATATTCTAAAGTCACAAAGAATTGTGAGTCCATGTCCAACGAATGGTAGAACCTAATGGGTCATACAAAAAATTTAATAAAATGACCTATTGAAGGAAGGTGAATTTTCTAAGAGTTAGACAATTCATGACTACTTTTTTGGAGGAGGCGAAATTATAGCCATTTTGAATTGATCAATTTAAATGTTAAATTGGTTGAATTAATTTAAGAGTTAAATTAAGATCAATTATTAAAGGTTAATTAATTGATGTCACATGACTATAAATTGATCAAAATTAATTTAAGAGTTGAGTTAATTTTGACTAGCTTAATTCGTTAAGCATTTTGACTTAAGGGTTAAGTCAAATGATTATTAATTAAATTGAAGTGTTTAATTTAATTAAGTTGGAGAGATAATTTTTGAGAGAATTATTAAATGAAGAGTTCATTTAATAATAATTAGAATTAGAATTTAATTGTAAGATATTTCATTAGATGAAATTGGTGCTTCAATTAAATTCACCAATCACATAGTTAGTGGTCACCTAAGCAAGGGACACTTGGCATTACCTCCTTGAAGGAGGTGTACAGCCACTCATATGTATAGATATAGAGAGTGGCAGGCCATATGATGCATGAGGTGAGCAATTTTTGTGTGATTTATTCCTAACAATATTGTGTAGTGGAAATCTAAGTTGTTAGTTTCCCATCACTCTGTCTTTCTCTCTCCTCCTTCCACCACAATATTCTTAGCCTTGCCCCTCTAATTCTTTGTATATATTTCAGCCTTTATGTATAGAATAGGCCATTAAATTTGTGTGTGGACCTTTGCATTAGAGGAAATTTAGTTTGGTTGCTTTTTGCTTTTGATTAGAGCTATTTTTGGTAGCTGGGTTTTGCCTTTGTTTGGAGTAACTTTGAAGTTTTGATCAACCTAAAGTTTGGATTGTAGAATCTTCAAAGGGCTATTTCTAGTAGCTGGGTTTTGCCTTTGTTTGGAGTAACTCTGAAGTTTTGATCAACCTAAAATTTGAATTGTAGAATCTTCAAAGGGTTAAGGAGTTCCAGTTAAAATTTCATCCTAAACAGAAAAGTCTATCTAAGGGAAAAATAGTGATATTCTTGCTGCGCTGGTGAAGAATGCTTTTAATGGTAGGGAAGAGTTTGACTCTTGCTCTTCGAATTTTCTGCTTTCACCCAGGTATTTTCCCCTTCTAAATCTGAATTCTATGCATGTTTAGATCCTTGTGGTGTTGTGTGGGCTAGTTTATTCAGCCTTTTTGAAAATATTTGGACCCTAGTGTCACGTAAACTTTCACAACTTTCTAATACTTAGAAAATTTCTCCATCAAATAGGAAATCAAATTGGCTTTTGTGTGTGACCTAATAGGTTCTACCATTCATTGGGCATCGGATCACAACTCCTTGTAACTTTTGAATATCTTATATTCATTTTAGTTTAAAACATTTTAAAACTAACTGACACAATTCAATTAATCTCATTAATTGAAGAGTACCCAATTTTTATGATCGATATCCAACCTTAAGCCCATGGAACATGACTAATTTGCCGGAATGAATGCTCTTGGGGAATCATTGTAGCTTTATATGTACTATGCAAATATGGTCCTTTCACCTCTTATCTCCGAAAAGAGGCTTAGGGTAAGATATTTATTGGCTCCTTAATAACTTCGATATTATGTCTGTATTCTCAATGTTCGATTTAGTTGTGTGACCTCATTTTTAGAAAAATCCTTTTCTAAATTGTCTCACTACCTTCCGCAAAGATTTCTTCAAATAGATCATTATAGAATATATAGGAGCTACACTCGCCCTTCACAAAAGTGAGAAGTTAGATTCCATCTTAGATCTCACAAACTCTATGCCAAATAGTTCATACCCATTCTCAACTTGAATGGTCTGCTAGGTGACCAAGGATGAGTTAAAGTATAAGGATTAGACACATGGTTACCATGGATTCTTAGGTCAGGGAACTATTAATATGCACTATTGTAAACTAGAGAAATTGCCACTATTGACTATCTAGTAGATTCTTCAGTGGGTCTTTAGTACTTTGCTCCCTAACAAGCACCCATATCTCATATGGTATTGTCTATGGAATGGGGCAACATCTAACCCTTGGATTGATGCATTATCAGTACAAGTCTATCTAGATTTTAGATGCCCTATCTTATAAGATCTTATGACTAAGAAGGTTTAAGATCACGTTCTTGCAAGACTTATTCTATGATCACCACCCAGTAAACTGGCTAAGCTCCATAGTCTAGTATAATATAAGGGCATCATCTAAATCCTAATGAAGTAATACAGAGTATAAGATAAAAATGGCCATATAAAGAATATCTTTCCATTAAGATTGTAACACGAGTGGTATAGTTTATAAGGCCAATCTAATTAGCTTGCAAGACATTATTCCAACAATCTCCCACTTGCCCTAAATCTAATGACCATTTAGGTTTCAAATAATGGTTTTGCTAAATTATCTTCTGAGGAAACTTTATCCGCTCAATTTGAAGGCAAAATAAGTACTAGGATCTATAATTAAAACTGTAAAACATAAAGTAACTAGTGCCCACAAGTAAAACAAGCATCAAATCATGCCTTAGATTCAGATTTACATAGAGGATTACCTTGATAAGCAAATTCAAGAAGAAATAAGTGAACACTTCATTGATTCTAGAATCTGTATGCTTGTGGTATAGCGAAAGGATTGCAACGATCGCCTTACCAAATTGCCTTAAAAAATTTTGGAAAAATTACTGGTGATATCCATTACCTTGAAAAAAATCCATAAAAAATTTAGATTGATTGGACATCTGGAATGTCCTAGAGAAAATCAAAAAGTTGGACCTCATGCAGATAAATCTCCAAAAATTGAGCTAGTCACACACCTTGCTTGTATTGAAAAAGTACACACACCAATGAGATCTTCCTAGATCTCTAGTCTTTTAGTTGGAATAAGAACAGAGATCTAGAGATGATGGAGGCCAAATTTGGGGTAGGAAGATAAAGAAAAAAGCTTACCCTTCAACACATTAAATGCTAGCTTGCAAATATTTTGGAGGAAAATGAAGAATCTAATTTTTCATGCATAACCTCCTCTCTCTATATCTATATATAGAGGCTGAAAATGTGTGATATCAAGTTGGCATCACACAATGCATGAGGGGGGGTGGCCAAGTGGGGTTGCTTCGGTAGCAAAATTTGAATCTAAATTTCATTTGAATTTCATTTGCATCTTAATTACATTTGTAATCTAATTTCAAATTAATTAAGATGCTATCTCAAATGTCATTTTAGTCTTTCCTCCAAAAATGCATTCCTCTTAATTAATCATATTAAACTCTTTAATTTAATTAATTTTCCTTTGACTTAACTCTTTAAGTCAAACTATCTTAACTCCTTAAGCTAAATTTGTTAACTTAACTCTTTAAGCTAACTTGACCAATTGATGGTCATGTTATCACCAAATAATTAACTCCTTAATTATTGGTCTAATTTAACTCTTAAATTAGTTGATTAATTTAACACTTAAAATCAATTAAGCTAAAATTGATCCCCAAATTGGCCCCAAAAATGGGTCCACTAGGAGATATCATTTTTAACTTTTCAAAAAATTCTCTCAATTAATTAGGAAGCTAATTGGATTTTGTATGTGATCCAATAGGTTCTACCATTCATTGGACATGGGCTCACAACTCCTTGTGACTTTTTAATATATTATATTTATTCTAGTTTAAAACTTCTTTTAAACTAATCAACTTAATTCAATTAATCTCATTTACTAAAGAGTATCTAATCTCTATGGTTGATGTCCAACTTCAAGCCCATGGAGCCCAACTAATTGATCAAAATGAATACTATGGAGAACTATCATCACTCTCGCATGCCATGTAAATATAGTTCTTCTGTTTCCTATCTCCTGAAAGGGACCTAGGGTAAGATATTTGTTAGCTCGCTAATAGCCTCGATGTTATGTCTCTATTCTACATATTTGATCCCTATTGTGTGACCTCATCTTTGGAAAACTCTTTTTCAAAATTGTCCCATTACCTTGCGCAAGGATTTTTGGGAACCGATCTTGGATCTCACATAGGAGATGTACTCACCCTTCACAACAGCGAGGAGTCAGATTTCATCTTAGATCTCACAAACCTCCATGCCAAGTAGCTCATGCCTAATCTCAACCCAAAAGACCTACTAGGTGGTCAAGAGTGAGTCAAAGCATGTGGACCGAACACAAGGTTACCATAGATCCTTAGGTCAAAGAACTAAAACTATGTACTAGCATAAGTAGGAGAACATACCGACTTGCCACTATGGCTATTTAGTAGATTCTTCGATGGATCTTCAGTTTTTTTTCTCTAACAAGCACCAACTAACATGCACCCGTATCTCATACAATTGCTCATGGAACAGAGTAATCTCCAACCCTTAGATTATGCATCATTAGTGCAAATTTATTTAAATCTTAGAAGTCCCGTCTCATAAGATCCTATGACTTGGAAATTTTAAGATCACGACTATGTGAGACTTATTCCATGGTCATATAACCAAGTCCCACAGTTATAAGTGATCTAAGGGCTTTATCCAAATTTTAGTGAAGTGAAACAAAGCATAAGATGAAGATGGCCATATCAAGAATATCATTCGATCAAAATTATACCATGAGTGAAATAGTTTACAAGGCCAATCTCATTCGCTTGTAGGGTACTATTCCAACAATCTCCCACTTGACCTAAAGTAAATTCCCTATGGTCTTGAGACCTATCTTCATAAGATGTCCTCCAATGACCTTTAGCTTTTATAGGTTAACACAGTGGTTATACTATATTTTCTTCTGAAGCAACTTTTATCCACTCAGTTGTCACCTCTATCAATTGATATCATGTATCAAATGATAACACATTTAATGTGTTTGGATCATTGATGAGTTCTTGGTTCAAGTCCTTATCTTCTAAAGACAATCATAGGCTCATGCACGCTAGGCACAATATCCTACCTTTGGATGAAGTTTTTATCCAAACACTTTCTTTAGTGGTTTCCAAAACCATAAAGTATTTCACCTTAGTGGTTATCTAGGCCATGATTTCTAGTAGGAACTTTTCCAACACACCACGCTGCCATTAAGGCAAAATATGTATCCAAAAGTAGATATTAGGTCATCTACATTGGATTGAAAACTAATATCTAAAAACTCTGTGAGTTTCAATTCTTCATTATCTATACCTAAAATAAGTCTTTAGTTCTTCTCAAGTACTTTAGGATTGTTTTCACGGCTAACCAGTGACTTTCACCAGGATTAGATTAGAGCCTACTCGTAATGCTTAGAGAGTGCGCCACATTCGATCTTGTATATTAAATGGCATACAATTATGCTTTATGTAGTGGATGTATAAAGTATGTGGGATATTTTGTGTCTCTCATTGATAGTTAAAGGGACCATAGAATTGGAGAGACAAAGATCACGTCCCAAAAGGAGGAATACCCTTTTGGATTCTTCCATACTAAACCTCTTTAGTATTTTGTTCAATGTACGGGGTTTGGAAAAGCCCTAGCATTCTTCCTGATCTATCTCTATAAATACGTATCCCTAATACGTAGGATGCTTTTCCCAAGTTCATCATGGATAATTGTATAGATAACTATACTTTAGTACACTCTAACATTCTTACCTCTTTTTCAATGAGAAGGATCTCATCGACATAAAGCACAATAAACTATACATTACTCCCATTAGCCATTTGTACACACAAGGTTCATAGATCGTTTTAACAAAGCCAAATAATTTGACTATCTTATAAAAAATGTACCAAGTTCGGGACGCCAATTAGAGTCCATAAATAGATCTTTGGAGTTTGTAAACCTTTTGCTCACTCCTTTTAAATGTAAAACCTTGTGGTTGCTCCATATAAATTTTTCTTTAATGTCACCATTGAGAAAAATGATTTTCATATCCATTTGACAATCTCATAGTCATAATATGTAGCTATGGCAAGCAGAATCCTAATAGTTTTAGGCATAGCAATCGGTGAAAAGGTTTTCTTAAAATTGAAACTAGGTCTTTGAATGTATCCCTTTTCCATTAGGTGTGCCTTAAAAGTTACTACTTCTCCATTTACCCCAAGCTTTTGCTTATAGATTCACTTGCAACCAATGAAAACTATTCCCTTTGGTGGATCAACCAAAGTTCATACTTTGTTTGAGTACATGGAGTCCATTTTGGATCTCATGGCTTCAAGCCAATGTCTCGAATCTATGTCTGACATAGCTTCCTCGTGGGTCTTCGGATCATCATCTTATTATCCCATCTCAAGAAGAAATCTAAACTTTTTAGGTTGCTTCATAATCCAGTTTGATCTTCTCAGAGGTTGTATGTGAGGCTCTTCGGTATTTATTTGTTTCTACTACTTGTGGGATTTATTGGTCATCTTGAACTTCACCAAGTTCAATTAGAACGCCTTTTATATCTTATAGAAATTCTTTTTTCAAAAAGGCAGCATTCCTCAAAACAAACACATTTTTTTCTAAAGTATCATAAAAGTAATCACCCATTGACTCTCTTGGGTATCCTATAAACTTGCACAAGATAGATCTACTATCTAACTTATCTCTCACTATTCGTCTCACGTAGGCAGGAGATCCCCAAACCTTTAGATAGTGGTAAGAGGGTGTTACGTCATGCTAGATCTCATATGGTATTTTTGGCACTAACTTTGAAAGTACTATTCTTAGCAACTTTGCTATCGTCATAAAGGCTTATCCTCAAAAGGATATAGGCACATCAAAGAAGCTCATTATGGAATGTACCATGTCTAACAAGGTATGGTGTCTCATGTCGGCTACTCCACTGTGTTGGGGTGTGTCGGGTGGAGTTCATTGAGAGAGAATCCCATTCTCTTTAAGATAATCCAAGAATATGGTACTTAAGTATTTTTTCTCTTGATCTAATCGCAGGGCTTTAATACTAAGTATTTTTTGCTTTTCTATTTTTTTTTATACTCTTTGAACTTTTCAAAGGCCTCAGATTTGTACTTCATAAGATACATTTATCCGAACTAACTATTACCATCAGTGAAAATGATGAAGTAAGAATAGTTTCCTCTTCTACTAACTAATTAAGATATTTGTTAGCTCTTCATTAGCCTTGATACTATGTCTCTATTCTCAATGTTTGAGTCTTTTTATGTGACCTCACATTTACAAAACTCATTTTCCAAATTATCACACCACTTTGCACAAGGATTTCTTGGAATTGATCATTATAGAACACATAGGAGATTTACTCACCCTTCACAATAGCGAAGAGTTGGATTCCATTTTAGATCTCACAAACCTCCATGCCAAGTAACTCATATCCAATCTAAACCTCAAAAACCCACTAAATGGTCAAGGATGAGTCAAAGCATGAGGATCGAACATAAGGTTACCATGGATCCTTAGGTCAAAGGACTAATAATATGCACTAGCATAAGTAGGAGAATTAGCCACCACCAACTTGCTACTTCGACTATCTAGTGGATTGTTCGATGGGTCTTTAGTGTTTTGTTCTCTAACAAGCATCCATTGACATGCACTAGTATCTCATACAGTTGCTCATGGAATGGAGTAATCTCTATCTCTTGGATTTATGCATCGTCAGTGCAAGTTTATCCATATCTTAGATACCCTGTCTCATAAGATCCTATGACTTGGAAGTTTTAATATGACAATTGTGTGAGACTTATTCCATGGTCACCAAACTAAGTTTTGCAGTCTAAGGAGATCTAAGGGCTTCATCCAAATGCAAAATGAAGTATAATAAAGCATAAGATAAAGATGGCCATATAGAGAATATCATTCAATCAAGATTATTTTATAAGGTAATAGTTTGTACAAGGTCAATTTCATTGGCTTGCAGGTATTATTCCAACAGTATCAAATCCTCATGGAGATCGTTGTCCATCACTACGTTCAAGTTGAAAAAATTCTCTAGGCCTAATCATCTTTAGACTGTAGTCGATGACATGGCTTCCCATTTATCTTAAATTGAAAAGTCTTATTTGACAACATGAACTTCTCACACCTCTTTTGCTTTAGAACTCGTTGTAAACTTTAACCAAGGTACAATTCATGTGTCCTTGAGATTTTTAAAGTTTGTAGATGCCATTATGAGACTATAGGATAGGATGATCGTAGCCCAATTCATGAACTTTTCATGTGTCTCTAGACCTACATTAATCCTAAAAGGATTGGGAGTACCATAATATAGGGCTTATATTTGTTTGTAGGAATTTAGAACAATTTTTGAGGTTAAGTCAATCATGGAAGTTTGGACTAGTTAGTTTATTGATTTTCAAAATAACATTAAGTGGAATTTTAACCATTCTTGAGATTTCACAAATCCTCAAAGGCAAAAAAGAGAATATGAGCATGTGATTAAATTTGATATTAAAAGATGTTCATGGTCTTCTAAGCATATTTTTCTCTCATTATTTTATCAAAATTTGCACCCTCAATAAGAATTCAGGAAATCAAATTTTCTGGTGAGAATCAAGACCCTAATGACTTGCCAATTGACCCTCGTGACCGAGTTCTATCTATGAGCAATCAAACAACTTGTGCTAATTACATCTCATGCTACTTTTGATATTATTTTGACTCACTTGTCATATAAACCCACGTGAATGTCCGCCATCTATCTACTAAGTGTTAAGTCAAACCCATCAATCAAACTTTATCTTAAGATGGCCTCACAACATCCCCCATGATTGAGTGCTAGTGCGTGAGGGTTCCTAATTCAATAGTACATCTTATGTTAAGCGTATGCTCACAGCTTTTTTCCTAAGTGTGATCCCTGTACTGAGTGCCATCACACAAAATCAGTAGTATCATCATGGCATACACTATTGGTGGAAGGCTTGGATTAATTAAAACTCTTTTAATTTGTATCCATTTTGTCTTAATATTTGAAAATACTTAGATGTTCTAAGTGGAGGATTTTTGCTTGCAAAGATTTCATCATTTTATCTTCTTATTTAAGTTATCTATATCCTAATCATGCATCTCATATATCAATAGGGTATGAAAAGTGTAAATAAATAAATAGCCTAGCATGCTTCTAAGGTGGAGCGACCATGAGCCTGACCAAGTGATGCACTTAGACCTATGGATGCATCACTTCAGTTGATTTTAAATGTGTTGAATTAAACTAAACTATTACATATATGTATCGCATACTTTCATGGGTTTTCAAATGGTCTCCATGCCTCCATTAGACTCCTTGCTCCATGCAACATTTACATGAAATAAAAATCTTCACTTATAGTGGTTCTACTCTCATAACTTTTATAAGATAGAACAAGAGGCATGCAAGCCCCATTTAATACAACCTATTTCAATAACTTTGAAACAAATAAAATCAATTTAAAAGGCTCATAATCATCCCCATTCATTCAACAATTATATGAACAATAAATAAATATAGAATTAACAATTAATTCCAACAATTAAATGCTTATCTCTTAAACAAATAATTGGAAAAGCATAACTCTTATGCCACAAGTTGGAGATCAACTTTGACAAGTTTTAAGAAGCAACAAAAATGTCAAACATCATTTTGAGGACTTACATAATATTTGTGCATCCATAACATATGATTTAACATCATTTTTGGCCACTTAAGGAGCCAAAATATTGGCTCAAAACCTACCCAACCCTCAACCGGTGGCTGCTAGCCAAGCTGAGTATGCCACTGCCCTAGCAACTTGCTTAAAGCTGGTTGGCAGCCCCTATTTTGGGGTCAAAGTTGAGTTAAGCCAATTTTTAGCTCAACTTTTGTGCACTAAAAATTATAGAACTCATTCTAAACATTAAATCACACATTATGGACCAGTTTTAAAACTGAAAATTAAAGTTCTCAAACATGCTTCAAAAATCAAGTCTAAGTGATAATCAAATTCTCCAAACATCTCCAACAAAACTCTAATCCAATTAGACCCAAAAAGACCAAAACTCTTTCAGTCATAATGCAAAATGATATATTATCATATAATATCAATTAATGCCAAATCAATGTTCAACATTAATCACTATGAATTAAAACATACTAACTATATGAATTAACACTTAAATAACATAATAGCAAGCTTTTAATTCATCAATCAAGGACCCACACACAAATCTGCCAATTTTCCAATCCATAAATTGAATTTAGAATATGGTGATCTAGATTTATCCATCACATGAATTAATCAACCAAATAAAATCCAAATCTAAGCATGATTACGACTTTGATACCATGTGATGGCAAGATAGGCACTATGATCTATATTCAAAACTTCAAAACATAAAGTAACTAGTGCCTAAAAGAAAAAAAAGGATCAAATCATGCCTTGGATTTAGATTTATATAGAGGATTACCTTGATAAGAAAATCCTAGAAGAAACAAGTGAATACTTCACTGATTCCAGAATCTGTCTGCTCATGGCACAACGAAAGGATTACAATGATTGCCTTATCAAATCTCCTCAAAAAATTATAGAAAAATTAATGGAAATTGACAAAACCTTAAATAACTGTTAGTAAAAAATTCAGATTGATTGAACATCTGAAATGTCCTGGAGAAAATCAAAAAGTCGGACCTCATGCAGATAAATCTCTAGAAATTGAGCATGTCCCACGCCTTACCTCTATTGTAAAAGTTCACACACCAATGAGATCTTCCTAGAACCCTAGTCTTTTAGTTGGAATAAGACCAGAGATCTGATGATGATGGAGGCTGAATTTAGGGTAGGAAGGTGAAGAAAGAAGTTTAGCCTTCAACACATGAAATGCTAGCCCACAAATGTTTTGGAGGGAAATGAAAAATCTAATTATTCACACCATTTGTGATATACACAACCTCCTCTATCTATATCTATATATAGAGGCCAAAAATATGTAATGCTAAGTTGGCATCACACAAAACATAAAGGGGAGCGGCCAAGTGGGATTTCTTAGGTGGTAAAATTTGAACCCAAATGTCATTTGAATTTCACTTGCTTCTTAATTATATTTGGAATCTAATTTCAAATTAATTAAGAAGCCATTTCAATTCTCATTTGAGTCTTCCCTCCAAAATTCATTCTTTCTTAATTAATCAAATTAAAATCTTTAATTTAATTAATTTTCCTTTGATTTAACTCTTTAAGCCAAACTAGCTTAGCTCTTTAAGATAAATTCATCAACTTAACTCTTTATGCTAACTTGACCAATTGATGGTCATGTTGGCACCAAATAATTAGCTCCTTAATTATTGGTCTAATTTAACTCTTAAATTAGTTGATTAATTTAACACTTAAGTCAATCAAGCAAAAATTGATCCCCAAAATTCTAAAAATCGGTCTACTAGGAGACATCTTTTTCTAACTCTTTAGAAAATTCTCTCCATTAATTAGAAAGCTAATTGAATTTTGTGTATGACTCAATAGGTTCTACCATTTGTTGAACATTGGCTCACAACTCCTTGTGACTTTTGAATATATTATATTCATTCTATTTTAAAACTCCTTTTAAACTAGTTAACTTAATTCAATTAATCTCATTAATTAAAGAGTATCCAATCTCTATGGTCGATGTCTCACCTCAAGCCCATGGAGCCCAACTAATTAGCCAAAATAATATTCTGGAGAACCATCATTGCCTACGAATGCCATGCAAATACGATCCTTCTATTTCTTATCTCCTAAAAGGGGCTTGGGGCAAGATATTTATCAACTCCATAATAGCCTCGATGCTATGTCTCTATTCTCAATGTTTGATCCCTATTGTGTGACCTTACCTTTGGAAAACTCTTTTCCAAATTTTCACACCATCTGGATTTCTGCAAACCAATCTTAGATCTCATATAGGAGATATATTCACCCTTCACAATAGTGAAGAGTTGGATTCTATCTTTAGATCTTACAAACCTCTATGTTAAGTAGCTCATATCCATTCTCAACCCAAAAGACCTACTAGGTGGTCAAGGATGAGTCAAGCATGAGGATCGGATACAAGATTACCATGGATCCTTAGGTTAAAAGACTAATAATATGAACTAGCATAAGCAAAAGAACTCGCCACTACTGACTTGCTACTACAACTATCTAGTAGATTCTTTGGTGGGTCTTTAGTGCCTTGTTCTCTAACAAACATCTATTAACATGCACTCGTATCTCATTTAGTTGCTCATGGAACAGAGTAATCTCCAACCTTTGGATTTATACATCGTTAATGTAAGTCTATCTGGATCTTATATGCCTTATCTCATAAGATCCTACAACTTGAAATATTTAAGATCACGACCATGTGAGACTTATTCCATGGTCACCAAACCAAGTCTTGAAGTAATAGGTGATCTAAGGGCTTTATCCAAATGCTAGTGAAGTGAAATAAAGCATAAGATATATCATGAATAACATTCAATCGAGATTGCATCACAAGTGAAATAGTTTACATGGCTAATCTCATTAGCTTGTAGGGTACTATTCCAACATAGTTGTTGCCTCTATCAATTGATATCATATATCAAATGATAATGCATTTGCTGTGTTTGGATCTCTGATGAGATTTTAGCTCTAGTTCTAAGTTGTCTTCTAAAGATAATTTTGTGCTTATGCACGCTTGGCACTTCATCCAACTCTTGAATGGAGTTTTTATTCAAATACTTTCCTTTGTGATTTACAAAACCACAAATTATCTCACATCAATTGTTACCTTAGCCATGATGTCTTGTTGGAACTCTCCCGACTCACCATGTCACCATTAAGATAATATATATATCCAAAAGTGATTTTAGGTCATCTGCATCAGATTGGAAACTTGAATCCAAAAAACCCTTTGAGTTTTAATTCTCCGTTGTTGTATACCGAAGTAATTTTTGATCATCTACATTAGATTGAAAAATTAAATCTAAAAACCCTTCAAGTTCCAATTCTCCATTGCCGTATACCAAAAATAAGTCTTTAGTCCTTCTCAAATGCTTGAGGATTACTTTTATGGCCATCCAGTGACTCTTATCAGGATTAGATTGGACCTTACTCCTAATGCTTATGAAGTGTGTCATATTCGATCTTGTACATTGAATGTCATATAATATGCTTCATATGGAAAAGGAATAAGGTATGTGGGACATCCTTCATTTCTCTTTCTTTGTCATAGGGACCATAGACTTAGAGAGATGAATGCCACATCTTATAGGAAGAAATCCTTTCTTAGATTTTTTCATACAAACCCCTTTAGTATCTTGTCAATGTACGGGATTTAGGAAAGCCTCAGTATTCCTCTCGATCTATCTCTATAGATACGTATTCCTAATAAGTAGGATGTTTTTCTCAAATTCTTTATGGATAATTGTGTAGATAAGCATGCTTTAGTGCACTCTATTATTTCTTTCCCATTATCAATGAGAAGAATGTCATCAACACAAAGCATAATAAACTATATGCTACTCCCACTAGCCTTTTGTGCACATAAGGTTCATACACCCTTTTGACAAAGCCAAATTATTTGACGATCTTTTCTAAAATGGTTGTTTCAAGTTTGAGACACTTGTTTGAGTCCATAAATAGATCTATGGAATTTGCAAACCTTTTTCTTACCCCCTTTAGATGTAAAACATTGTGGTTACACCATATACATTTTCTCTTCAATATCTCCATTGAGGAAATCAATTTTCACATCAATTTGTCATATCTTATAGTCATAGTATGTGGCTATGGCAAATAGAATTCAAATGGACTTAGGCATTGAGACTGATGAAAATATTTCCTCAAAATTGATATTGAGTCTTTGAATATAACCTTTTGTTACTAGTTGCACCTTAAAAGTCGTTACTTCTCTATCTATTCCAAGTTTTCACTTATAGATCCACTTGCAACTAATGAAAACTATTCCCTTTAGTGGATCTACCAAAGTCCATACTTTGTTTGAGTACATAAAATCCAATTCAGATCGTATGGCTTTTAGCTAATATCCCAAGTCTCTGTCCAACATAGCTTCCTCATAGATCTTTGAATCATTATCTGATTGGCTCATTTCATGATGAAATTCAAACATTTTAGGTTGTTTCTTGATGTGGTCCAATCTTCTTAGAGGTTGTGTGTAGGGTTCTTTGATATTTATTTATTTCCACCATTTGTGAGATTTGATGATCGTCTTAAACATTATCAAGTTTAATTATAATACTTTTTCTATCTTATAGAAATTTCTTTTTCAAAAAGTGGCATTCCTCAGAACAAACACATTTTATTTTGAGGGATCATAAAACTACTAGCCCAAAGACTCTCTTAGGTATCCCACAAACTTGAACAAGGTAGATCTACTATCCAACTTATCTCCCATTATTTATCTTACGTGGGTGGGAGATCCCCAAACCTTTAGATAATAGTAAGAGAGTGCTTTGCCATGCCACATCTCATGTGACGTCTTCGGTATCAACCTTGAACGTGCTACATTTATTAACATCACTGTTGTTTTTATGACATATCCTTAAAAGGATATAGGTAAATCGAAGATGCTTTTCATGGAACATACCATGTCTAATATGGTACAATTTCTCCTATCGGCTACTTTGTTAAGTTAGGGTGTGCCGGGTGGAGTCCATTGATGAGAATCCTATTTTCCTTTAGATAATTCAAGAATTTTGGTTTTTAAGTATTCTTTCCCTCGATTTAATCAAAGAGCTTTAATACTAAGTGCCTTTGACTTTTTCATTTCATTCCTATACAATTTAAACTTTTCAAAGGCTTCGAACTTGAACTTTATAAGATACAAATGTTCAAACCGACAATAATCATTGATAAAGGTGATAAAGTAAGAATAGCCTCCTCTCCCACTAACTCTTAATGGTCCATAAACATCTGTATGAATCAAATCCAAAGGACTTGTGGAGCATTCCGTTTATCCTACAAATGGAGCTTTGGTTATTTTTTCCTTTAAACAAGATTCATAAGTAGAAAGGTCCTTAATAATACTAATATTTAGTGTTTTGAGAGCTTCTAACTCCCTCATCTTGTTTTTAGAGATATGCCTAAGTCATGTTGCTACAAAATGGCACTTTCTTGGTTATCTAATTTTCTTACTTTACTGAAAGTGCATTAGTGATGGTGGAGAATCCAATATGTACAATCCTTTGTCAAGTGTACCATGAGCAACTAAAGAACTCATTCTTTAATGCTTTCAATCCCATTTGATATAAAAGGTTTAAATCCTTAGCCATCTAAAATGGGAATTTGAATATTGTTCTCAACATGGTACATTATAATAAAGGTTGAACAAAAATATGGAATTCTCTACGTCTAACTTATTGTATGCCTTTAGCTTAGGTCACAACTCTTACTCCTTTGCCAAGGCATTGGATCATATCCTTATCACTTAGTATTATTTTTCCTTCTTATTCTTTGTTACAACTTACGAAGATAAGAACTACATATGATATCTTATATCTATGAGGAAAATTTTATACTAAATGCACCTCAATAAAGTGCAAACCCTCTTTAAGGGTTGTAGGGAAACCATTACAAATAGCTTCCAATGGCCTATCTTGCCAAAGTAGAAATAAATAATATTGACTATATCCTTTATAATCTTCTTGACTTTTCTGGATGCCTTTGATAGTTGTATTCCTCTGGAGGAAGAATGTTTTTTCCTTTTACCTCCCTTTTTAGCACCCCTTGGCCCATAGACTTGAAGGAGGAAACAAGTGTTAATGATTTACCCTTTTCATGGTTGACTCCTTCTAGATCAACACTTTGATCAATAAAATTTAGCGACGATGTGAGGATCAAATCCTCATGGAGATCATTGTCCATCACTAAGTCCAAGTTGAAATAACTTTTCCAAGCTCAATCATCTTTAGACCGTAATTGATGACACATGATTTCACATCCATCTTAGCTTGAAAAATTTCCTTTGACAACATGAACTTCTCATACCTCATTTGCTTTACAACTCTTGTAAAATTTAACCAAGGTACTATTCATGTATCCTTGAAACTTTTGAAGTTTGTAGATGCCGTTATGAGATTAAGGGATAGAACGATCCTAAACCCAATTCATGAACTTTTCACATGTCTCTTGATCTACTGAAATGCCAAGGGATTAGAAGCACCATGATATAAGACCTATATCCATTTATTAGTATCTAGAATGATTTTTAAGGTAAAGTCAATCATGGAAGTTTGGTCTGGTTGGTTTATTGGTTTCCAAAATAACATCGAGGGGAATTTTAGCCATTCTTGATATTTTACAAATCCTCAAAGGCTCTTAGATTAAGAGGAGGAAGCATGCATTAGAGGATTGTATTTTTTCATCATCGTCTTTGTGGTTACGTATTTATCAATCAATTTATTGATTGTGACTTTTTGTATTGGCATATTAAAGTTTATCAAAAATTGGTCAAATGAGCTTAGCAAGGATTAGGGATCAAATTTATGTAAAAGTTATTGTCCATGACAACTTCTAATGCAATGAGCTTTTTAATAAGCCCAATCATCTTGAGACCATGATTATGAGCACTACACCCTTCAATCATCCTAGTTCTAAAGAGCTCCTTCAATAGTATGTATCGTTTGTGCTTTATTTCCACACCATGCAACTCATGTAGATGTAAATATATCTCAACAGCACTTTTCATATTTGCATGATACTTTTGAAGTTCACTAGATATGGGCACCATCATGAGGCAACAAGTTTAGAGGTCATGCTTTACCCATTTCATGAATGTTTCATAGGCCTCTTGATTGGCATCCTTGCTGATAATATCTGGTGGACTTTAAGTTAATGCATATGCCTCTTTTCAGAGTCAAGAATAATTTTGAGGTTATGAACCTAAATCATGATAATTTGGCTTGGTTAGTTTATTAGTTTCCAAAATGATGCTTAGTGGATTTTAGCAATTCTTAAGATTTTGCAAATCTATATAACCTAGGAAGAGTATATAAGCATATCATTGAATTTGATATTAAATAAATGATTATGGTTTTCCAGCATTGTTTTCGCACACTATTTCATCAATTTGCTTTCCTTCTTAGGAATTTGGGAAATCACATTTCCAAGTGAGAATCAAGGTCAAAAGGTATCGTTTGTGGACCCATGACTCATGAGACATCCACTAATGATCCTAAGGTAGATAACTATTACCAATTGCATCTCTATGTAATCCTTGATATGTTTTACCTCACTTTTGTACATACCCACATCTCATATGGCATTTATACTACCAGGTGTTAAGTTGGACTTACCAATCAATCTTTAATTAGAAATTCAACTATGATCATTCCACAACTTGTGAGATAATGTCATAGCAAATTTAAAATAAAAGTGCATCTTATGCTGAGGTAGTTATCATAGCTTTCCACCAATAATGTGTCCCACGACTTGTGAGTTGACAAAAATATGGGGTAGCATCTCATGCCACTTTCCTATTGGTAGAAAGCTTAGATTAATTAAAACCCACTTTAATTTTATCCAATTTTGACTTAATATTTTCTTGAACTTAGATTTTTCTAAGGTGAGGGATTTTATTACTTGGAAGATCTAACCAATTATTATCTTTGCTAATTTAAGTTCTCTATTCTAATTATGTATCACATACATCAATAGGATAAAGAAAGTATAAATAAGTAAATAAATCTAGCATGCATCTATGGTTGGAATGACCATGAGCCTTAACCAAGTAATGCACTTAGAGCTATAGGTGTACTACTTAGTTGATTTTAGGTAGGTTGATTAAATTAATAGATCATATCTATTACATGAATGTATCACATACATTCATGGTTCTTCAAACCTCTGTGATCATCTTAGCCTTCTTTGCCTTTTTGCAATAATTTACAAGAGTAAAGAAAATCTCACCCCTAGTGTTCTACTCTTATAATAATTACAAGGAAGAAGATCAAGAGGCATGCAAGCTCCAATTAATACAAATCAACATTGAACTTTAATAAAACCAAATTAAAGGCTCATGTTCATTCCCATACATCCATCATCCATTCAATAATTAAATGAATATTAGTAAGAATTGACAATCAATACAAAACTTAAAACTTTATCACATAAACAATTAATAAGAGGCAAAATTAAGCATAACTCTTATGCATCTCAATTTTGCACTAACTTGAAATGTTGACTTAAATTTGATTGTATCAAAAATTGCATGAATAAAGAAGTTATGAATACAAAAATGCACAAAATTAAGCCTTAAAACTACCTTATGGCTGCTTGGCTAGATGCTGATTGGGCATTGGTAGCTTGGGCAACAACATTGTTGTTACTGCTTAGAGGCCATGTGAAGGTGTTTTTAATGCTCATTTGTGCACCTAAACCAATGGACACCCCCATAACTAAATTTCATACAAACTTTAACAAAATTTTAAATTATAAACACCTTTAAAATCTGAAAATTAAAGTGCTCGTAGTGCTTCAAAAATTAAATCTAAGAAGAATCATTATTTTTCAAACATCGTGAACTCCAATCTAATTGGATCCAAAAATATGCAAAAAAACTTTAAACTATAATCAGCATGCTAAATAAATATTTAAAAACATCCAATGCTAAATTGATGTTTAACATAATAATATTTGAATTAAAACCCATGCCAACATATGTAATTCACAATTAAACACATATTAATATATTTCAATTAAACACATCAAGAGCCACATGCATCAACCCCTAAATCTTAGATCCATCAATTGAATCAAGAACTAGGAGTCTTAGGATCAATTCATTACATGAATCAATCCAACAAACTCAAAATTAGGCATAAAATTAGCTCTGATACCACTTGAAAAAAGATGAGATGCTAAGATCCATAATAATTGAAACAATTAGGAAAAAATTAACTAACACATCCTCAACCAAAGGATCCATTTCATTCCTTAATAATGGATTAAAAGGTTGGAGAATGTTACCATAATTGAGAAAAAGAAAGGTAACTAGCAAGATCTTCCAAAGAAACTCCTTCCAAACAAGATCTTTGCCTTTTTCTACTAGGATCTCCAGGTCCTCTCCAATGGTCAGTAACTAATGAAACTCTTACTTTCCAAAACTCCTACAAGATGAACTTCAAATGGTGGCAAAAAAGTGGCAAAGGCACAAAATCACTAGTCACTAAAAAATACAAAAATTGGCTTCCACCTTGAAGGATCTTCAATCACTAACTCAGGCACACCAAATGTTGCACCTATAAAGGAAGTACAGACACCTAGAAAAACTCTCAATCCTCCCTCAATTAACTAGATATTTGAGGAGGAAGAAAAGGATAGATGAAGAAAGTGACAGGAAGTTTTTAGAAAGAGAAAGTTGTTGGAGGCAATTAGTGGGTGGTTTCTCTAAATGAATGAGAACACCACTTGATGGAGGAAAAAATTCAGCTGGAGTTACTCCTCTGAGTGGCTGGGCAAGTGGGTTTAAATAGTGCAAAGTGGAAGCTCTTGGAAGCTTCTATAACACATTCCTTACTTTGCTACCTAGAATGCCAATTGGCTAGTCAAGTTAGATTTTTAATTTCTCAAATAAAAATGCCAACTCATTAATTATTAAATGAAGTCTTCCATTTAATTTTTCTTCCAAAATTAGATTCTCCTACTTAGCAAATTAACTCTTTAATTTAATTTAGATTAACGTAACTCCTTAATTTAATAAAATCAGCTTAAATCTTTATTTTAATTAGCCTAATTTAAATATTTAAATTATTTTGATTAATTTGACATTTAAATTAATCAATCCATGGTAACCAATTTTAGTTCATCAACTTGGTCTCTCTCTCTCTCTCTCTCTCTCTCTCTCTCTCTCTCTCTCTCTCTCTCTCTCTTTCCCCCCTCTCTCCCCAATAATCTTGATCACTTTAATTATCTAATTGCTTACATAATTTTACCAATCAAGTGAGAGTGTTCTAGGCTTTTGTGTGTGACTCTTTAGATTCACTAATTAATTAAAAATGGGCACATAACTTGTTGTGATTTATTAAATATCAAATATTTTGATAAGTCTAAATTCTTTTAAACGAATCACTCTATCAATTAATCTCTATTACTTGAAGAGTTTTCAATCTCCATAGTCGATGTCTAGAACAAGTCAATAAAGGCTAACCAATTGGATGAATTTATTGGGGGTGAATTATTACCACTAACAATTTTCATCTAAATACGGTCCTTCCATTTTCTATCTCCCAAAATACGCCTAAGGAAATATATTTTTTGCTAGCTAATAGCCTCAATAACTATGTATCTATTCTTGATGTTCGATTCCACATTATGACCTCAACTTTGAAAAGCTCATTTTTTAAGTTGTCATATCAATTTACGCAAGGATTTCTTAGCATCAATCATCTTACTATACTTAGGAAATTAAACCATATCTCATCTTAGAACTTACCAACCTCCAAACTAATGTAGCTTGTGCCTAAACTAAGCTTTGGGTGACCCACAATATGGTCAAAGAAAAATCAAAGCACAAGGACCTAAATACAAGGTTACTGTGGAACCTCAAGTCAAAAGATTAATTATATGTACTATCATAAGCTAGAGAATTTTGTCACTACCTGTGTACTACTTCAACTACCTTGTGGTTTCTCTAAGTGAGTCTTCAGTGAACTTGTTCTCTAATAAGCACCCATTAACATGCATCCATGTTTAACATAGATTACTTGAGAAATAGAGTAATATCCAACTTCTTGGAGTACTCATTGTTAGTAGAAGTCTATCCGAATCTTAGATACGCCATCTCATAGGATTCTATAACTTGGAATATTTAAAATCATGGCTATAGAGACTTATTTCATGGTTGCCATCATATATGTGACTAAGTCCTATAGTCTTGTATGATTTAAGGGCTTCAACTAAATGCATGTGAAGGAAACATAAATGGATAAGATAAAGTTGGCCATTTTATTGAATATCATCTAATCAAGATTGTTATATAGAGTAGTTTTACATGCCAATCTAATTGGTTTGTGGGGCATTATTCTAATAGCTAGGGTTTGCAAGCGAGTGTTTAAGCTTTTGTTTGTTAGCTTTAGTTGTAAGCCCTTTTTGAGGGGACTTACCACCGTTTTTAGTATTGATGAGCCCCCTTGAGGGGTCTTACTGTAATTGTTCAACATAATGTATAAACATAATTATATAGTTTGTTGTTTGGATGGGATTCTATTATAACCCCTCACTCGGAAGGTCTTATTACAAATGTTTGATGCTAGAATGGTGTTTGATTGCAAGCTTTGTTGGAAAGGTCTTATTGCAGATGTTTGATGCTAGGATGGCATTTAACTATGGGCTTTGCTTGAGAGGTCTTATCATAAAAGTTTGATGAGTTGGCCACATGTCCCTTGGGCGTTCTTATAGTAGACATTAATGAGTTGGCCACGTATCCCTTGGGGGCCATTATAGTGGGTTTTTAACATGTATCTTACTTAAAGGATCTTATAGTGATCTTTTTGCCACATGTCCCACTTGGGGGTTTTATAGTAGTTTTTGGTCACATTCCTCGATCGGAATCTTATAATGTCCTTTATCACATGCTCTACTTAAGAGGTCTTATAGTGGACTTAAGTTTACATACCTCACTTTAGGGGATTTATAATGTTACTGATACTGGGGTTGACAATGATTTGAAGGTGTTTTTATATAGATTGACTAAAGTACATGCCTTAGGGGTTATATCACACAAAGTGCTATTTTCCACAAATCATGATTCAAACACAAATAAGAGATAATGTAAATAATAGTTCTTTAAATCATCATAAAAGAAAAAAATGTCATCCCTAGTATACGTTGGCTTTATTTAATATTTATTAACATGACTCCTAATTAAATGAAATAATATTTCTAGGCTTGAATGAAATACTCCTAAATACTATCATAATCTAGCTAAGGAAAAAGAAAAACATGTAGATTTATTGATGATGCATTCAATTGTGTTGGGGCTTGGTTCCTCGTACTATAATGCAAGCATCATGGACCATGCCTTTACCTTTATCTTTTCAAATGCTATTTTTCCCTTTTTTCACTTGATCTGGTATAGTAGTAAGAGCTTTTATTTTCTTCAAGATATTAGCATACCACGTATTGGCGAGATGTTGGCTGTCAACAACTTCACCTATTCAACTTGGTGTGGGGAATTAAAGCTTCATATGGTACGTTGACACCACTACTTAGAATAAGTTAGGGTAAGTCTCCCAAAAATGATGTTATATGCTAATGGGCTCTGAACCACTAGAAACTTCACCATCTTTATAACTCGTCGAAGATGAGTGCCTGAGAAGAGAGAAATGAACTTCTCTTTGTATCTCTACTACTTCATCATTAAAACCTACCAAAAGAGTATTGATCGTTTGCAACTAGGCATTATCTACTCAAGTTGAGGAATACATCATGACATATTTTGTCCACTAAGCTATTGCTGTCCATTAGTATTTTCTTTATCCAAAAGTTGGCAAGAAAGGTAAAAAGCACCAAAGCATCATTATGTTCTCTCTATCTAGGCTCCATGTCCTCTTTGCCAATGGCAATTGTAAATCTCTCATATAGGATTAACTGAATGAGATAACTTGATACTAAAATTATTGCCAATTGACCCAAATGTTGTTGAATGATTGGATGTATGTGTTGAGTGTTGTGTACATTTCTCTAAATAATATAGAAAAATGACATTTCTTTTGGAGTTCTCTAGAGTTAGTGTGGGCTTATCTTTTTAGATCATCGAAGATCTCCAAGGTAATGGCATCTTTCTTTTCTTTTTTTCTTTTTTCATCTTGAATGCAACTCTTTAGAAGAAATATTTTATGCAATGTCATCTTTACATAGGCCTAGCTTCCTTTCGTTAAAAATTCATGGGTTTTTTGTAGATAAATTCTACAAATATCAATTTATGGGCATTTGGGCCTTTATTCTTTTTCATCTTGATTAAAGTATTTTGAGAACAAAAATAATGTGTGTTGTAAGTCTTGATCGAATGTTAAATTCAATTTAGACTTATTTTATAAGTCATAAAATAAGGTTAATAAGATTTAGTTGTCATTGTGGTTATTGTTGTTGTTGTTGTTGTTGTTGTTGTTGTATTGTTGTTGTTGTATTGTTGTTGTTGTTGTTGTTGTATTTTCTAAAATATGGTAGCAATGGTCTAATCAAGATGATCTCTTCAAGATATTACTTTTCATATGTTTACCTATTATTAATTAGTTGTATTGATGAGGCATATCAAGCAAGGCACTTTTTCTATCATGCTCATTTCCCAAAAACTACTAGCCTCTATTATTTTCATTTTCTTCTTTTACACCTGATGTTTTTCCCTAATCTAAAAATTTTCTTCTTTCAAAACAAGAGAAGAAAGAAAGAACCCTAGCCTCTCATTTTCTTCGATCTTTCTAACACCATGGCTACATTCTGACATGATATCACAATCTCGCTTGGTAAAGCCTATGCTATTTGGAACTTGTAAGAAGAGATTTTCTTGAAGACTAGTTTTGGAGACCAAGGACAAACGAGTTCCCTATCATTTTAGCACCAAGTTAGTACCATTTCCATAATTGGCTATGGTAAACTCTATCGCCAATTCATGAGAAATAGGTGTAGTGGAGGTAGCATATGGAGTTTATTTATTCTCAAATTTGGTGAAGGGCTTGTATACTAAAGACTATTAAGGTTATTTATTTTATTTATAAACTTTATATGGGTCCACTCTTGTGGTCTTGTGCTTTTGGAGTACCACAGATAACTGCTTCCACTTTGTTATTCACCTTATAATTATAATGCTTCTCGATGTTTAGGCTATTTGTGGCTTTTCTCCAACTGGAGTGTACTTCAATGTTGATATGGCCACATCTATTGAAGGTAAAGATTTAAGCCATCTCGTTGTTGGAGGTAAGTCAATAATTAGCTATAAGCTTGTAAGTTTTCTATCCCTATAGTTATATAGATATATTGTTACATGAGGACATGTTCTCAAACTGTAGAATTTTTCTCAAGTCACTATTGCACTGGTTTTAGGATAAGTTTGCACTATACTAAATTGTTTTAGCTTTTATTTTTAAAGTATGAGAAAGATGCTAAAAATAGAGTACAACTGCTAACATACTGCCATTTGGTTGGGGTAATGTGGATTTAATCTTGCTTCCCTTCCCTATGCTTTAATAATATTATTTATTAGGATAGTAAATTTTTTGTTGTGTCTGCTGCTATAATAGATATGTTAGTCAATGTAAATATGCAATAGGTTCTTGCATAATAAGAACAGAGCTTATCTCTAGTTTTTTAAGTTTGTGTAGGATGAAAATTTTTAGGGGTAATGGGCGATGAAGCAATTTTAGTGGATAAGTTGTGTGTGTTTTTATGAGGTAGAGATATGCTAAGAGTGTGCCACTTGAGTAGAGAGATTGGATGGAATCTACAATCACAATAGAAGCATGTTAAGCTTACTAAGGTGGCCTTAGGCTTAGACCCTCTAATGCTTAAGTAAGGTAGAGCACAAAATGTAAACAATAGGCCAAATATGTAAGTTAGAAGTAATTTGAAATAATAAAAATATTTTTGTAACATTTACAAGGTTGAGTATTTATAGTAGATCAAGGTTGAAGTTGAAAAGATAATAAGACCCCTATAGAGATGTGAAGTTTTATTGAGGCCATAGGGCTATTCTTGGTCATTTGTAAATTGTTGTTCAGTAGGTTGGGTAGTTGCTTGGCAGCATCAGATATGGATGAAGTGAAGGAAGGGGTAGGCCAAGGATCCAAAATATATAACCACAGAAAAGGATAAATAAAACTTTTCTACTTCTCTCCAAAGATCTAATGTTGCATTTAATAAGGATTTAGATCTAAAATATTTACCTTGAATGCGAAATCCAAAGGTAAGAAGAGAAAGACTTTAATGAATTCTTCAAAGTATCAACTCGCACACATCAGAATCTCACCAATAGTTGAATGCCTTTCTCAACTCCAAAATGCTCAAAATTTATACAGAGCATCTCAACACACCAAGAAAGTGGCAGTAAAAACTTTTCTCTAGTAGGATCTTGGAAAGTCCTTCAAATCAGCCTCCAAAGTTACTAGATAGCAATAGATAACCTCGAGCACAAGCCTCCCAAGTGTTGAGCCTCTAATGCAATAATCCGTACACCTAAGGAGAGCCCTAATTAGCCTCAAATTTGCTAGAAAATTAGAGGTTGAAGGTGAGGGAAGGAGGCAGTTATGAGATAATTGGAGAGAGAGAGTTTGGAGAGTGTGAAACTTCAACATATGAAAAATTACACTTTTGGAGACAAAGAGGAAATCTTGCTTAGCTAGCTTGATATAGCCGGCCACCTCTATTATTTTTAGGGAGGATGGTGTGATGTAAATTGGCATCCAACCTTCCATGGTTAGTTCCACCATGGCCACCAACTTGCCAACTTTCCAACCAACTTGCATGTAAATTTCACATGTATTTGAATTTAATTTACATCTTCATTTCGTCTTATGAAATGTGGTACAAGTTAATTCTAAATTAATCTCAAATGAACTCTTTCATTTGAATTTCCCTCCAAAACTAAAATATCATTTTAATTAAATTAACTCTTTTATTTAATTAATTAGTTTGACTTAACTCCTTAAGTCAATTATAACGAAAGTTTCGTAAGGGAACAAGAGTAGGCTACCATGAGATAAAAGATCTTCTTTCTAAAGAGATTTGATTCGGAACTCTTATATGTCCAAGGTTCAATATTGAAATAATTTTAGAGGTTTTCCCTAACTTTGTTAGTGTCAACAAACAATTTAAAATACCTTGACCTTTTTAGAATAGGTCCGAGTCAAATAGCAATAATTCAAAGCACTTCTTTTTAGCTCTTTAAGTTAAATGGTGTCAACTTAATTGTTTAAGTTAACTTGACTAATTAGTTGTCACATGGTAGCAATTAAATTAAATATTTAATGTAATTGGTATAATTATATTTTTAAATTATTTTTATTAGTTTAATAATTAAATTAATCAAGCTAAGATGATAAAAAGTTAGTCAATTGAATTTTTCTCCAAAGTTGCCTAGGTGAATTTTCTAACTCCTTAGAAAATTCCTCTCATCAAGTAGAACTCCTTTAGGCTTTTATGTGTGACCTATTAAGTTCATCCATCCATTGGACATGGGATCACAACTATTGTGATATTTTGAATATTGAAATATTTACATTGGTTTAAACTCTTTTAAATTAATAACTCTTTCAATTAATCTCCATTAGTTGAAGAGCACCTAATCTCCATAGTTGATGTATAGTAGCAAGTTCATGGAGCCCAACTAATTAGATGAAATGATTATGCCTTGATGAACTATTCTAGCTCAATGCTTGTCACTCAAATATGGTCCTTCCATCTTCAATCCTCTCAAGAAGGCTTAGAGCAAGATATTTGTTAGTTCCCCAATAGCCTTGGTAACTATGTTTCTAATCCTAATATTTGATTCCCTTTTATGACCTCATCTTTTTGGAAAGCTCCTTCTCTAAATTCCCATACTACTTGCGCAAGGATTTCTTGGAATTGTTCATTATAGAATGTATAGGAGAAACGTTCTTCTTTCACAATCACGAGGACACAAATCTTTTCTTGGATATCACAAATCTCTATGTCTAAGTAGTTCATACCCAATCTCAATCTGGATGACTTGTTACGTGGTTGAAGAATAGTCAAGGTATGAGGACTTAAACATAAGGTTACCATGGATTCTTAGGTCTAAAGAATAATTAAATACACTAGCGTAAGTTGGAGAACTTACCACTATCAACTTGCCACTTTAGCTCTCTAGTGGATTCTTTAGGTGGGTTTTTAGTAAACTTGTTCTCTAACATACACCTGCTAACATGCAACAATTCAATTGTCCTATCTCATGAAGGAATCCAAACTTTTTGGGTTGATTCTTGATTTAGTTCAACCTTCTCAGAGGTTTTGTACATGGCTTTTGTAACTCATTTGTTTCCACTGCTTGTGGGGATTTTTGATCATCTTGAACATCAAGTTCAACGACAATGCCTTATCTATCTAATAGAAATTTCTTTTCCAAAAGTAGGCATTCCTTGAAACAAACATCTTTTATTCCAAGGGATCATAAACGAAATAACCCATAGACTCTCTTAGGTATCCCATAAACTTACATAAGGTGGATTATCCTACTATCCACCTCATGTAGGCGGGAGATCCCCTAACCATTAGATAATGGTAAGAAGGTGTTTTGCCATGCCATATCTCATATGGTGTTTTTGGCATCAACTTTGAAGGTACTATGCTTGGTAACTTCGCTACTGTCTACAAGGCATATCCCCTAGAAGGATATAGGTATATCGAAGAAGTTTATCATGGAATGTACCATATCCAACAAAGAACGGTTGCTCCTTTCAATTGCTCCATTGTGTTGGGGTATGCTGGGTGGACTCCATTGAAAGAAAATTCCATTCTCCTGTAGATAATCCAAAAATTCGGTACTTAAGTATTTTTCCCTTTGATTCAATCACAGATCCTTGATACAAAGTCCGTTTTACTTTTCTACTTCATTTCTATACTCTTTAAACTTTTCAAAGGCCTCGAACTTGTACTTTATCAGATACACAAGTTTGTGCCGACTATAATCATCGATGAAGGTAATAAAGTATGAATTGCCACCTCTCTTACTAACTGTTAGTGGATCACAAGCATTCGTATAGATCAAGTCCAAAGGTTTTGTGAAACGCTCCATTTATCCTACAAAGGGAGCCTTGGTGATTTCCTTCAAATAATATTCAAAAGTAGGAAAGTGCTCAATGCTACTAATTTTCAGTTACTTTGAGAGCTTCTAACTTACTCATTCTATTTTTTGGAAATATGTACAAGTCTTATATGTCATAGAATGGCATTTCCTTGGATATCTAATTTTCTTATTTTATTGAGGGTGCATTAGTGATGGTCAAGAATCTAATATGCATAATCCTTTGTTGTGTATACCACAAGAAACTAAAGACCTCATTCTTTAATACTTTCAATCTCCCATTTGATATAGAAGGATCAAATCCTTTGCTACCCAAAATAGGAATAGAAATATTATTCTCAACAATATATGGTACCTATTAACAATGGTCTAATACAAATATGAAAATTTCTAAGTTTAACTTATTGTGCACCTTTGGCTTAGGTCACAACTCTTGCTTTTTGCCCAAGGTATAGGATCACATCCCCATGACTTTATTTTATTCTTCTTTCTATTCTTTATAATAACTTACAAAGATAAGAACAATATACAATATCATGTATCGATGAGGAAGAATATATCTTAATTGTACTTCAATAAAGTACAAAACCTTTCCTATGGGTTGTAAGATATCTCTTGCAAATAGCTTCTAATGGCTTTTCTAGCCAAAGTAGAAACAAATAGTATTGAATATTTCCTCTATAATCTTCTTGACTCCTTTGGATGCTTTTAATGGTTGTTTTCCATCAGAGGAAGAACCTTTTTTTTTATCTCCCTTTCTAGCACTCCTAGGGCTCATAGACTTGGAGGAGGAAACAAGTGTCAAAGGTTTACCCTTGTTATGATCATGTCCTTCTAGATCAATACTTTGATCAATAAAACTCAATGAGAATGAGAAGATCAAATTGTCATGGAGATCATTGTCCATGACTACATCCAAGTAGAAAAAGCTTCTCTTAGCCCGATCATCTTTAGACTATGATGGATGACCCATGACTTCATATCTATCTTAGCTTGAAAAGTTTTCTTTGACAATATGAACTTCTCATTCCTCGTTTGCTTTCCAACTCTTGTAAACTTTAACTAAGGTACCATTCATGTGTCCTTGTGAATTTGAAGTTTGTAGATACCATCATGAGACTAACGGATAAAACTATCCTAAACCCAATTCTAAACCCAATTCATGAACTTTCATGTGTTTGTTGATCTACTATAATCCCATGGGATTAGGAGCACCATGATATAGAACATATATCCAATTTTAGGAATCTAGATCAATTTTAAGGTGAAGTCAATCATGGAAGTTTAGCTTGGTTAGTTTATTGGTTTCCAAAATAATATTGAGTGGAGTTTTAGCCATTGTTTAGATTTCACAAATCTTCAAAGGCAAAAGAAAGAATATAAGAATGTGATTGAATTTGATATCGAAAACATGTTCATGGTCATTCAAGCCTATTTTTATCCTACTATTTTATCAAATCCTTCACCCTCAAGAAGAATTCAGAAAATCACATTTTCTAGTGAGAATCATGACCCTAATGACTTGCGAGTGGGCCCTTGTTTATGAGTTCCATCCATGAGCAATCAAAAGGTAAGCAACTTTTACTAATTGTATGTTATGCAACTCTTGATATATTTTACCTCCCTTTTCATATAGACCTATGTTTACGTGTGACATCTATACCACTAAATGTTAAGTCTATCCTATCAACCCTTCTTATCTCAAGACGGCCTCACGACATCCCTCATTTATGAGTGCCAATGCATGAGGGTTATTAAATCAAAGTTGTATCTCATGCTAATCATATGCTCACAGCTTTTTTTCTAAGTGTGACCCTCATTTATGAGTGCCATCACACAAAATTGGTAGCATCGTCATGGCATACACTATTAGTAGAAGGCTTGGATTAATTAAAACTCTTTTAATTTGTATCCATTGAGATTTAATATTTGAAAAACACTTAGACAATCTAAGTAGGGGGTTTTTGCGTGCAAAAAACATATCATTTTTATTTTTTTATTTAAGTTCTCTTGTTGGAATAGTGCCATGCAAGTCAATGAGATTGGCATTGTAAAAGCTAAAACAATTTTGATTGAATGATATTTTTTATATGGCTATCTTCATCTTATGTTTTATTGACTTCAGAGGCATTTGGATAAAGCCCTTAGATTACCTATGACTGTGAGATTTAGTTTGGTGACCATGGAATACGTCTCACATGGTCGTGATCTTAAATCTTCCAAGTCATAAGATCTTATAAGATGGGACATCTAAGATCCAGATAGACTTGCAATAATAATGCATAAATATAAGAGTTGGAGATTGCTTTATTTTATGAGCAACTGTATGCGATACGGGTGCATATTAATGGGTGCTTGTTAGAGAATAAGGCACTAAAAACCTACTGGAGAATTCATTAGATATGAAGGTTTGTTTAGCACAAGGATCTAAATATTTTAAAAAAAAACTAAATAAACTAGCCTACACAACACCATAAGGATCTAGACATACATATGAATTGGATTTAGAAGGAGAAAATACATGGGTGAAAGTAGAAAATTTGAAGAACAAGAGTTAAATTCTTCCCTACCGTCAAATGGGCTTTTCACCAGCGCAGCAAGATCGCCACTATTTTTCCCTTGGATAGACTTCTCTATTTGGTCTGAAATTTTAAATAAAACTCCTCAAACAATTGGAGATTATACAATCCAAATTTTAGGTTGATCAAAACTCTAGAGGTACTCCAACTAGAGGTAAAAATTGGTTGTTAGAAATAGCTCCAATCAAGAGCAAAAAGAAACAAACTAGATTGCCTCTAATGCAAATGTACACAAACCAAATAAATGGTCTATTTTCTATAGAAAGGTTGGAATATCTATGGAGAATGAGGGGAGGAAGGCTAAGAATATTGTGGTGGAAGAAGGAGGGAGAAAGAGAGAGTGATGAGAGACCAACAACTTAGATTCTCATTACACAATATTGTTGGGAGAATATCACACAAAGATTTCTCACCTCGTCATCATATGGCTGGCCACTCACTATATCTATATATAGGAGTGGTCTCACACCTCCTTCAAGGAGGTGGTGCCAAATGTCTATCGCTTAGGTAGCCACTAACTTTGTGATTAGTGATTTAATTGAAGCACGAATTTTATCTAATGAAATATCTTATAATTAAATTTAAATTCTTATTAAATAAACTCTTCATTTAATAATTCTCCCAAAAATTATCTTCCTGACTTAATTAAATTAAACACTTTAATTTAATTAATAATCATTTTACTTAACTCTTAAGTCAAAACGCTTAACATTTTAAGCTAGTCAAAATTAACTCAACCCTTAAATTAATTTTGACCAATTGATAGTCACGTGACATCAATTAATTAACTTTTAATTAATTGATATTAATTTAACTCTTAAATTAATTTGACCAATTTAACAATTAAATTAATCAAGCCAAAATGACTACAATTTTGCCTTATCCAAAAATCAATCATGAATTTTCGAACTCTTAAAAAATTTTCCTCTCTTCAATAGACCATGTCATTAGCTTTTGTGTGTGATCCATTAGGTTCTACCATTTATTGAACATGAGCTCACAACTTTTTGTGACTTTTGGAATGTCAAATATTCACTTTAGTTCAAGCTCTTTTAAATGAAGTGACTCAATTCAATTAATCTTATTAATTGATGAGTACCTAACCTCCATGGTCGATGTCCAACCTCTAGCCCACAGAGCCCAACTAATTGGCCAAAATGAATGCTCTTGAAGAACCATTCAAGCATTACACGTCCCATGCAAATATGGTCTTTTAATCTCTTATTTCCCAAATTATGACATCACCTTGCGTAAGGATTTCTTGGAATCGATAATTATAGAACACATAGGAGATGCACTTGCCCTTCATAAAGACGAGGATTTGGATTCCAACTTGGATCTCAAAAACCTCTATGCCAATTAGCTCATGCCCAATCTCAGCCTAAAAAACTCACTAGGTGGTCAAGGAAAAGTTAAAGCATGAGGACCTGACACAAGGTTACCATGGACCCTCAAGTCAGAGGAGTAATAATATGCACTAGCGTGAGCAGGAGAACTAGCTACTTTGGCTATCTAGTGGATTTTCTGGTGTGTCTTTAGTGCTTTGTTCTTTAATAAGCACTCACTAACTTGCAACCGTATCTCATATAGTTGCTCATGGAATGAACCAATCTCTGACCCTTAGATTTATGCATCATTAGTGCAAGTCTATTCAGATCTTAGATGCCCCATCTTATAAGATCCTATAACTTGGTAGATTTAAGATCACAACCATATAAAACTTATTCCATAATCACCATCTAGTATGTGACCAAGTCCCATAGTCTTGTGTGATCTAGGGGCTTCATCTAAATGCAAGTGAAGAGAAACAAAACATAAGATGAAGATCGCCATATAAATTATATTATTTAATAACGATTGTACCTGAGTGAAGTAGTTTACAAGGCCAATCTCATTGGCTTGTAGGGCATGATTCCAACAATCACCTATTTGCCTTAAAGCAAAGGCCTTGTGGCCTTGAGTCATATTTTCATAAGATGTTCTCCAAAGATCTTTAGCTTTTAAGGGCTAATACAGTAGTTCTGCTATATTCTCTTCTGAGGTAACTTTATCCACTTAGTTGTCACCTATATAAGTTGATATCATATATCAAATGATAACACATTTAATGTGTCTTGATTAATGATGAGATCTTAGCTCAAGTCTTATATTATCTTCCAAAGACAACTGCGGACTCATGCATGCTAGGCACTACATTCAATCCTTGGATGAAGTTTTTATCCAAACATCTTTCTTTATGGTTTCTAAAACCACAAAGTATTTCACCTTAGTGGTTATCTAGGCCATGGTGTTTAGTTGAAACTCTTCCAACACACCATGCCGCTATAAAGGCAAAACATGTATCCAAAAGTAGATATTAGGTCATTTACATTGGATTGGAAACTAATATCTAAAAACTCTAAAAGTTTCATTTCTTCCTTGCTGTATACCAAAAATAAGTCTTTAGTCCTTCTCAAGGATTGTTTTTACAGCTATCTAGTGACTCCCACCAAGATTAGATTGGAACTTACTTGTAATGCTTAGCAAATGTGCCACATTTGGTCTAGTTCATTGAACTACACACGTTATGCTTCTAATAGTAGAGGCATAAGGTATGTGAGACATTCTTCATTTCTTTTCCTCAGTCTTAGGTGTCATGGAGACCATAGACTTTGAGAGATGATTACCATGTCCCATGGGAAAGAATCTTCTCTTGAATTCTTTCATACTAAACCCTTTTAGTATCTGGTTCAATGTATGAGATTTGGGAAAGCCCAAGCATCCTTCATGATCTATCTCTATAGATATGTATTCCAAATATATAGGATGCTTCTCCTAAATTCTTCATGGAGAATTGTGTAGATAACCATGCTTTTGTACACTCTGACATTTCTACCTCATTCCTAATGAGAAGGATGTCAATGATATAAAGCATAATAAATTGTATACTACTCTCACTGGCCTTCATATACACACATGGCTCATTCACATTTTTGACAAAGCCAAATGATTTAACTATTTTTTCAAAATATATGTTCCAACTTCGGGATGCTTATTTGAGTCTATAAATAAACCTCTAAAGTTTGCAAACCTTTTGCTCACTCTCCTTAGATGTAAAACCTTGTGGTAGCTCCATGTGAATCCTTTTTCAATGTCACCATTGAGGAAAGCGGTTTTTACATCCATTTACCATATCTCGTAGTCACAAAATGTGGCTATGGTAAGTAAAATTTGAATGGACTTAGGCATAGCAACTAGTGAAAAGGTTTCCTCAAAATCAATACCAAGTCTTTAAGTGTAGTCTTTCACCACTGGTCACACCTTAAAAGTTACCACTTCTCCATCTACTCCAAGCTCTCACTTATAGATCTACTTGCAACTAAAAAAAACTATTCACTTTGGTGGATCTACCAAAGTCCACACTTTATTTGAGTACATAAAGTCCATGTTGGATCTCATAGCTTCAAGTCAACGTCCCGAATCTATGTCCAACATAACTTTCTAATAGGTCTTTTGATCTCTATTCGATTGACCCATCTCATGAAGTAATTTGAACTTTTTGGGCTATTTCTTGATCCAGTCCGACATTCTCAGAGGTTGTGTACTAGGCTCTTTGATATTTATTTATTTTTGTTGCTTGTGGGAATTATTTATCATCTTGAACTTTATCAAGTTCAACAATAATGCCCTTTCTATTTAATAGAAATTCCTTTTCCAAAAAGGCGGTATTTCTTGAAATAAACACTTTTTGTTCCGAGGGATCATATAAGTGATAACCTATAGACTCTTTAGGGTATCCCATAAACTTACATAAGGTGGATCTACTATTCAACTTATCTCTCACTGTCCATCTCACGTAGGCGGGAGATCTTCAAACCTTTAGATAGTGGTAAGAGGGTGTTTCATGATGCCATCTCTCATATGGTGTTTTTGGTACCAACTTTGAAGGTACTACTCTTAGTAACTTCGCTGCCATTATTAATGCATATCCTTAAAAGGATACAGGCACATTGAAGAAGCTCATTATGAAACGTCCATGTCCAATAAGGTACGATGTCTCCTCTCAACTACTCTATTGTGTTGGGGTGTGTCAGGTGAAGTCCATTGGGAGAGAATCCCATTCTCCTTTAGATAATCTAAGAATATGGTACTTAAGTATTTTTTCTCTCGATCCAATCAAAAGGCTTTAATACTAAGTCCTTTTTTCTTTTCCACTTCATTCTTGTACTTTTTGAACTTTTCAAAGGTTTTGAATTTGTAATTCATAAGATACATATGTTCGAACCAACTGTAATCATCGATAAAGGTGATAAAGTAAAATAGCCTTCTCTCCCACTAACTCTTAGTGTTCCACAAATATCCATATAGATCAAATCCAAAGGATTCATGGAGTGCTTCGTTTGTCTTACAAAAGGAGTTTTGGTCATTATTCCTTCAAACAAGATTCACAAATAGAAAGGTCCTCAATGCTACTAACATTTAGTACTTTGAGAGGTTCTAACTTGTATATCCTATTTTGGAGATATGACCAAGTCTTGCATGTCATAACATGGAATCTTCTTGGATATCTAATTTGCTTACTTAGTTGAAGGTGCATTAGTAATGGTTATAAATCCAATATGTACAATCCTTTGTTAAGTGTACCATAAGCAATTAAAGAACTCATTCTTTAATTCCTTCAATCTCCAATTTGATATAGAATGATCAAATCCTTTGCTATTAAAATGAGAATTGAAATAATTTTCTCAACAATATATGGCACATTATAATAAAGATCCAATACACGTATGAAGTTCTCTAAGTCTAACCTATTGTATGCCTTTGGCTTTGGACATAACTCTTTACTCTTTAGCTAAGGCTGTGAATCATATCTACATCACTTGGTTCTATTCTTCTTTCTATTCTTTATAACAACTTACAAAGAAAAGAATCACATATGATATCATATATCCATGAGGAAGAATTTAACCTAAAATTTACTTCAATAAAGTACATACCCTTTTTAAGGGTTGCAAGGTATTTCTTGCAATAGTGATTCCAATGGCCTATTTTTCCCTAGTAGAAACAAATAATATCAACTATATCCTTTATAATCTTCTTGACCTCTCTGAATGCCTTTGATAGTTGTTTTCCTTTCGAGGAAGAATATTTTTTCCTTTTACATCCCTTTCTAGCACCCCCAGGGCCCACGGACTTGGAGGAGGAAACAAGTGTTGAAGGTGTGCCCTTATCATGGTATTCTCCTTCTAGATCAACACTTTGATCAATAAAACTCAGCGAGGAAGTGAGGATCAAATCTTCATAGAGATCATTGTTCATTACTATGTCTAAGTAGAAAAAAGCTTCTTCAAGCTTAATCATCTTTAGACCGTAGTCAATGACACATAACTTCCCATCCATCTTAGCTTGAAAAGTCTCCTTTGATAGCATGAACTTCTCATACCTTGTTTGCTTTACAATGCTTTGTAAATTTTAACCAAGGTATTATTCATATGTCCTTGAGATTTTTAAAGTTTGTAGATGCCATCATGAAACTAAGGGATGGGACGATCTTAAGTCTAATTCGTGAACTTTTCACGTGTCTCTAGATCTATATTAATCTCAAAGGGATTAGGAGTACCATGATACAGGATCTATATTCGTTTCTGGGAATCTAGAATGATTTTTAAGGTTAAGTCAATCGTGGAAGTTTAGCACGATTAGTTTATTGGTTTCCAAAGTAACGTTAAGTGGAATTATTAGCCATTCTTAAGATTTCACAAATCATGAAAGGCAAAAAAAGAGAATATAAGCATTTGATTGAATTTGATATTAAAAACATATTCATGATCTTTCAAGTGTGTTTTCCTCCTACTATTTTGTCAAATTCTTCACCCACAAAAAGAATTTGGGAAATCAAATTTCTTAGTGAGAATTAAGATCCCAATGAATTGCCAATGGACCCCCATGATCAAGTGCCATCTACGAGCAATTGAAGGGTAAGCAACTTTTTCTAAATGTATCTTATGTTATTCTTAATAAATTTTGCCTCACTTTTCATATAGACCCATGTGACCATGCACCATCTATACTAGTAAGCATTAAGTCCAACCCACCAATCATATTTGATTCAAGACAACCTCACAACATCCCTCATGACTGAATGCCAATGTGTGAGGGTTCTTACGTTAAAGGTACATCTCATGTTGAGTGCATGCTCACGACTTTTTTCCTAAGTGTGACCCCCATGATTGAGTGCCATCACAAAAAATCGGTAGCATTGTTATAGCATACACTATTAGTGGAAAGCTTGAATTAATTAAAACTCTTTTAATTTTTATCCATTTAGACTCAGTGTTTGAAAATACTTAGATATTCTAAGTAGAGAATTTTTGCTTGCAAAGATCTCATTATTTTATCTTTTTATTTAGGTTCTCTATATCCTAATCATGCATCACATATAACAATAGGATATGAAAAGTGTAAATAAGTAAAGCCTAGCATGCTCCTAAGGTGGGATGATCATGAGCCTAACCAAGTGATGCACTTAGAGCCATAGGTGCTTCATTAAGCTGATTTAAAATTGGTTGAATTAAACTAAACTATTATGTGAGAGTATCCCATATCATCATGGGTCTTCAAATGACCTCCATGCCTCCGTAGGACTCCTTGCTTCATGTAATATTTACATAAATGGAAATCCTTACTCCTAGTGGTTCTACTCTCATAACTTTTACAAGATAGAACAAGATGCATGCAAGCCCCATTTAATACAACCCATTTTAACAATTGAAATAAATAAAATCAATATTAGAGGCTCATGATCATCCCCATTCATACATCATGCATTCAACATTTAAATAAACAATAAATAAACCATGAATTGACATTCAATTCTAATAGTTAAGTGCTAATCAAATTAACAAATAATTGGTCATGCAAAAACAAGCATAACATTTATGCATCATATTTTTTCCACATTTGGAGATCAACTTAAACAAGTTTTAAAAGCAATTAAATGTGTCTAACACATTTTTTGAGAGTTTGCACAACATTTATACAACCATTATGCATGTTTTAATGCCACCTCAATCACTAAAGGAACCTAAAAAGCTCAAAAGTCACTCAAGACCAAATAGGGCACTACTAACAGAGGCAAGTTCAAGGTTAGGCAGCAACCAAATGGTCATAGCCTTGTCAAGAGCTGGCAATTGCCGGCAGCACCCTTGTTTTGGGGTAAAGTGCGAACTAAGCCATTTTTAGCTTAACTTTTGTGCACCAAGATTTTTAGAGCAACTTCTAAACATCAAAAAACATAATATGGATGAATATTTCAGATTATAACACCTTTTAAAACTGAAATATCAAGTGCTCAAAGATGCTTGAAAAACAAGTTTAAGGAAGAATCATATTCTTGAAAAATCTCCAATTATATCCAATCCTAATGGACCCAAATATGATCAAAAAAAATTAAGGACATTCAAAACATGAAAAATCCAATTATAACATTCACCAATGCTAAATCAAAAATTCAACATCAGAATATTGAATCAAAACATGCCCATCAAATGATTTAACAATTGAAGCATACAATAGTATGATTCAATCCATCAATCAAGGCACCACAAACAAGATCTTCCCTACACTCCAACCCATCATACGGGTTGATTACACGGTGATTATGATTAGTTCTTTACAAAAACCAATCATCCAAACCAAACAAAATCCAAATCCATGCATGAATGTGGCTCCATATCACTTGAAGGTTTATGTGACATTAGGATCCAAATATTTTCAAAAAAACTGAATAAACTAGCCAAAAAAAATTCCAAAAGGATATATAAATACATAGGATTCAAATTTATAAAGGGAAAATACCTGGGTGAAAGCATAAAATTCGAAGAAGATGAGTCAAACTTTTCCCTACCGTTAAATGGGCTCTTCACCTATGCAGCAGGATCACCACCATTTTTTCCTTCAATAGACTTCTCCATTTGGGATTAAATTTTAACTGGAACTCCTAAACCCTTTTCTTATTCTACAGTCCAAATTTTAGGCTGATCAGAACCCCATAGGTACTCCAACCAAAGGCAAAAACTAGCTACTAGAAATAGCTCCAATCAAGAGTAAAAAGCAACCAAACTATATTGCCTCTAATGCAAACATCCACACACCAAAATAATAGCCTATTATATACATAAAGGATAGAGTATATGCAAAGAATAAGGGTAGTAAGGTTGAGAATATTGTGGGGGAAGGAGGAGGGAGAAGGAGAGAGTGATGGGAGACTAACAACTTAGATTCCTATTACACTATTGTTGGGAGAATATCACACAAAAATTGCTGACCTCATGCATCATATGGTTGGCCACTCACTATATCTATATATAGGAGTGGTCACACCCCTTCTTAAAGAAGGTGGAGCCAAGTGTCCCTTGCTTAGGTAGCCACTAACTTTGTGATTAGTGAATTTAATTGAAGTACCAATTTCATCTAATGAAATATCTTACAATTAAATTCTAATTCTTAATAATGAAATCTTATCTTCCCAACTTAATTAAATTAAACACTTTAATTTAATTAATAATCATTTTACTTAACTCTTAAGTCAAAACACTTAACATTTTAAGCTAGTCAAAATTAACTCAACCCTTTATATTACTTTTTACCAATTGATAGTCACGTGACATCAATTAATTAACCTTTAATTAATTGATATTAATTTAAATCTCGAATTAATTTAACCAATTTAACAATTAAATTGATCATGCCAAAATGACTACAATTTTGTCTTCTCCAAAATTGATCATGAATTTTCTAACTCTTAGAAAATTCTCTTTCCTTCAATAGACCATGTCATTGGCTTTTGTGTGTGACCCATTATGGTTTACCATTCATTGGACATGAGCTCACAACTCTTTGTGACTTTTGGAATATCAAATATTCTCTTTAGTTTAAACTTCTTTAAGCAACTCAATTCAATTAATCTCATTAATTGAAGAGTACCTAATCTCTATGGTTGATGTCTAACCTCAAGCCCATGGAGCCAAACTAATTGGGTGAGATGAATGCTCTTGAAGAACCATTCTATCATTACACATCCCATGCAAATATGGTCCTTTCATCTTCTATTTGTCAGGCATAGGGCAAGATATTTGTCGGCTTCTTAATAGCCTCAATACTATATTTCTATTCTTAATGTTTGATTCCCTTTCTAACCTCATCTTTGGAAACAACTTCCCAAATTATCACATCACCTTGCACAAGGATTTTTTGGTGTCAATTATTATAGAACACATAGGAGATGCACTCACCTTTCCCAAAGACGAGGAGTTAGATTCCATCTTAGATCTCATAAGCCTTCATGCCAAGTAGCTCATGCCCAATTTCAACCCAAAAGACCTACTAAGTGGTCAAAGAAGAGTCAAAGAATAAAGACCAAACACAAAGTTACCATAGATCCTTAGATAGAGGACTAATAATATGGACTAGCATAAGCAAGAGTACTAGCCACTACCAACTTACCACTACGACTATCTAATGGATTCTCTGATAGGTCTTTAGTGCTTTATTCTCTAACAAGCACCCACTAACATGCATCCACATCTCATACAATTGATTATGGAATAGAGCAATCTCCAACCCTTAGATTTATGCATCATTAATGCAAGTCTATCTGAATCTTAGATGCCCTGTCTCTTAAGATCCTATGTCTTGGAAGATTTAAGATTACAACTATGTAAAACTTATTCCATGATAACCATCTAGTGTGTGACCAACTCCCATAGTCTTGTGTGATCTTGGGGCTTCATCCAAATGCAAGTGAAGAGAACCAAAGCATAAGATGAAGATGGCTATATAAAAAATATCATTCATTCAAGATTATACCATGAGTGAAATAGTTTACAAGGCCAATATCATTGGCTTATAGGGCCCTATTCCAACAATATAGCTGTTGTGGCAAGTTAGCATTGGCTGCTTCTTCTGCTTACGCTAGTGCATATTATTAGTTCGCTGACCTGAGGATCCTATAGGATTATGTGGCACTAGGATCTAAATATTTTCAAAACAATTGAATAGACTAGCTCACATAATACCACAAGGATCTTAACATGCATAAAATTTATATTTAGAAGAGAAAAATACCTGGGTGAAAGTAGAAAATTTGAAGGGCAAGAAAACTCTCTTCAATCGTCAAATAGGTTCTTCACTGGCATAGCAGAATCAACACTGATTTTTCTTTAGATGGACTCCTCTATTTTGGTTGAAATTTTTATTGGAACTCCTCAACCATTTTAAGATTATTTAGTCCAAATTTCTAGCTATTTAGAAAACCAGAGGTACTCTTAGAAAAAGCAAACCAGAAATTTCTCCAATCAAGAGCAAGAGCAATCAAAATAGATTGTCTCTAATGTAAATGTCCACACAACAAATTTATGGCCTATTCTACACAGAAGGGCTAGAGTATCTATAGAGAATGAGGAAAGGAAGGCTACGAATATGGAGGTGGAGGGTGAAGGGACTTGGAGAGAATATTGGGAGGCTAACAACTTAGATTCCTACTACACAATATTGTTTGAAGAAAATCACACAAAATGTGTACACCTCACATACATATATGGCTGGCCACTCTACCATATCTATACACAAGAACTGTCACATACCTCCCACAAGGAGGTGATGCCGAGTGTCCTTTACTTAGGTGGCTAATAACTTGTGATTAGTGAATTTAATTGAAGCACAAATTTCATCTAATGAAATGTCTTGCAATTAAATTCTAATTCTTATAAAATGAACTCTTCATTTAATAATTCTCCTAAAAATTATCTCCCAAACTTAATTAAATCAAATACTTTAATTTACTTAATAATCGTTTGGCTTAACTTTTAAGTCAAAGTGCTTAACAATTTAAGTTAGTCTAAATTAACTAAACCCTTAAATTAATTTTGACCAACTGATAGTCATGTGACATCAATTAATTAACCTTTGATTAATTGATCTTAATTTAACTCTTAAATTAATTTGACCAATTTAACATTTAAATTGATCAAGCTAAAATCACTACAATTTTGCCTTCTCCAAAAAATGATATTGAATTTTCTAACTCTTAGAAAATTCTCTTTCCTTCAATAGGCCATGTTATTGGCTTTTACGTGTGACCCATTAAGTTCTACCATTCATCGGACATGAGCTTACAACTCTTTGTGACTTTTGGAATATCAAATATTCACTTTAGTTTAAATTCTTTTAAACTAAGTGATTCAATTCAACTAATCTCATTAATTGAAGAGTACCCAATCTCTATGGTCGAGTCCAACCTCAAGCCCATGGAGCCCAGCCAATTGGCTGAAATGAATACTTTTGAAGAACCATTCTAGCATTACGTGTACCATACAAATATGGTCCTTTCATCTCTTATCTCCTGAAAAAAGTCTAGGGTAAGATATTTATCGGCAGCTTTGATACTATGTTTCGATTCTCTTTATGACCTCATTTTTGGAAAGGCCTTCCCAAATTGTCACATCATCTTGCACAAGGATTTCTTGAAATCAATCATTATAGAACACATAAGAGATACACTCTCTCTTCCTAAAGACGAGGAGTCGAATTACATTATGGATCTCACAAACCTTGATGTCAAGTAGCTCATCCCTAATTTCTACCCAAAAGAAATGCTAGGTCGTCAAGGAAGAGAGTCAAAGCATAAGGACCAAATATAAGATTACCATGGCCTCAGGTCAGAGGACTAATAATATGCACTAGCGTAAGCCGGAGAACTAGCCACCACTGACTTGTCACTATAGCTATCTAGTAGATTCTCTAGTGTTCTCTAACAAGAGCCTATTAACATGCATCCATATCTAATACAATTGCTCTTGGAATGGTGTAATCTCTAACTTTTGGATTTATGCATTATTAGTGTAAGTTTATTTAGATCTTACATACCTTGTCCCATAAAATCCTATGACTTGGAAGATTTAAGATCATGATCATGTAAGACTTGTTCTATATCACCACCCAGTACATGACCAAGTCCCATAGTCTTGTGTGATCTAGTGGCTTTATCCTAATGCAAGTGAAGTAAATATAGAGTTTAAGATGAAGATGGCTATATAATTGATATAATCAAATCAAAATTATCTTACAAGGAAATAGTTTAGAAGACCAATCTAATTAGCTTGCGAGGTATTATTTCAACGATCTCTCACTTGGCCTAAAGCCAATGCCCCTTGGCCTTGAGACCTATCTTCTCAAGATATAGTTCGAAGACCATTTACTTTTAGCAGTTTAGATAGTAGTTCTATTGTATTCTCTTATGAGGCAACTTTATCCACTCAATTGTCACCTCTATCAATTGATATCATGTATCAAATGATAACACAATTACTGTGTTTGGATTACTAATGAGATCTTAGCTCAAGTGCCAAATTATCTTCAAAAGATAATTGTAGGTTTATGTTTGCTAGGCATCATATCTAACTCTTAGATGAAGTTTTTCTTCCAAAACACTTTTCTTTGCAGTTTCCAAAATCAAAAATTATTTTAGCTCAGTGGTTGTCTTGGCTATGGTGTCTAGTTATAACTCTTCTAACTCACCATGCAGCTATTAAGGCAAAATGTAAATCTAAAAATAGATTTTAAGTCATCCATATTGAATTGAAAACTTGAATTTGAAAACCCCTTGTGTTTCAATTCTCCATTATTTTATACTAAAAACAAGTCCTTAGTTCTTTTCAAGTACTTAAGGATTAACCTACTCGTAATGCTTAGCTAGTGTTCCATATATGACCTTGTCCATTAAATGGCATACAATATGCTTCCTATAGTTGATACATAAGGTATGTGGGATATTTTATGTCTCCACTGCCAGTTTAAGAAGCTATAAACTTGGAGAGACGAAGACCAGTCCTAATGGGAGGAATTCTCTCTTGGATTCTTCTATACTAAACTTTTCAAAATCATGTTAATGTACATGGTTTAGGAAAGCCCTAGCATCCTCCTAGATCTATCTCTATACATGTGTATTCCTAATATATAGGATGCTTCCCCAAAATCCTTTATAGAGAATTAAGTAGATAACTATGTTTTAGTGTACTCTAAGATTCCTACCACATTCCTAATGAGAAGGATGTCATCAACATAAAGCAAAATAAACTATATACTACTCCTACTAGCCTCTTGCACACACATGGTTTATACATATTTTTGACAAAGCCAAATGATTTGACTTTCTAATAAAAATGTATGTTCCAAGTTCGGGATGTTTGTTTGAGTTCACAAATAGACCTCTGGAGTTTGCAAACTTATTACTCACTCCTCTTGGATGTAAAACCTTATGGTTGCTACATATGAATCCTTTCTTCAATGTTTCCATTCAGAAAAGCTATTTTCACATCTATTTATCATGGCTCATAGTTATAATATGCGGCTATGGCAAGTAAAATCCAAATGGACTTAGGTATAGTAACTGGTGAAATGGTTTCCTCAAAATTGATGCTAGGTCTTTGAGTGTAACCTTTAGTCATTAGTCACACCTTAAAAATCATCACTTCTCTATCTATCCCAAACTTTGACTTATAGATCCACTTGCAACTAGTGGGAACTATTCCCTTTGATGGATTGACTAAACTTCGTACTTTGTTTGAGTGCATGGAGTCCATTTCAAATCTCATGGCTTCAGGCTAATACCCTAAGTTTATGTCAAACATAGCTTCTTCATTGGTTTTTAGATCGCAATCTAATTAGCTCATCCTAAGAAAAAATCTAAACTTTTCAAGTTGCTTTATCATTTAGTCCAACCTTTTTAGAAGTTGTGTACAAAGCTCTTGAAATTCCTTTATTTCCACTACATGTGGAATTTCTTGATCATTTTGAACTTCATCAAGTTCAATGACAATGTCCTTTTTATCCAATAGAAATTTCTTTTTCCAAAAAATAGATGTTCCTTGTAACAAACACATTTTATTTTGAGGGATCATAGAAATAATAACCCATAGACTCTTTAGGGTATCCCACAAACTTGCACAAGGTGGATCTGCTATCTAACTTATTTTCCACTATTGGTCGTACATACACGAAAGATACTGAAACCTTGAGATATTGGTAAGAGGGTGTTTTGCTATGCCATATCTCATATGGTATTTTTTGGCACTGACTTTGAAGGTACTATATTTAGTAACTTTGCCACCATCTATAAGGTATATCCTAAAAAGGATATAGGCACATCAGAAAAGCTCATCATAGAATGTACCATTTTAAACGAGGTATGGTTTCTCCTCTCAGCTACTCCATTTGGGGTGTGCCAGGTGGAATCCATTAAGAGAGAATCCTATTCTCTTTTAGATAATTCAAGAATTTGATACTTAAGTATTCACCCCCTCGATCTAATTGAAAAGCTTTAATACTAAGTTCCTTTAGCTTTTCTACTTCATTCCTATACACTTTAAACTTTTCAAAGGCCTCGAAGTTGTACTTTATAAGATATAAATGTTGGTACCAACTATAATCATCAGTTAAGGTGATGAAGTAAGAATAGCTTTCACTCCCACTAACTTTTAGTGATCCACAAACATCCATATGAATCAAATTCAAAGGATTTGTGGAGCACTCCATTTGTCCCACAAAAGGAGCCTTGGTTATTTTCCCTTCAAACAAAATTCACAAGTAGAAATGTCCTCTATGCCATTAACTTTTAGTGTTTTGAGAGCTTCCATCTTGGATATCCTATTTTTGGAGATATGCCCAAGTCTTGCATGTCATTACATGGCATCTTCTTGGATATTCAATTTTCTTACTTAGTTGAAAATGTATAAGTGATGGTTAAGAATACAATATGTACAATCCTTTGCTAAGTGTACTATTAAAGAACCTATTCTTTAATACTTTCAGTATCCAATTTGATATAGAAGGATCAAATCCTTTGCTATCCAAAATGGGAGTTCAAATAATATTTTGAACATTATATGGTATATTATAACAACGGTCTAATACAAGTATGGAATTCCCTAAGTCTAACTTATTATATGCCTTCAACTTTGGTCACAACTCTTGCTCTTTAGCCAAGGCGGTGGATCATATCCTCATCATCTAGGATTAGTTTTCTTTCTATTCTTTTGTAAAAACTTACAAAGTAAAGAACCACATGCGATATCACATATCCATGAGAAAGAATTCATCCTAAATACACCTCAATAAAGTACAAGCCTTTCTTAACAATTGCAAGGTAACCTTTACAAAGAGCTTCTAATGGCCTATCTTGCCAAAGTGGAAACAAATAATATCAACTATATCCTTTATGATCTTCTGGACTCCTCTAGATTCCAATAATAGTTGTTTTCCTATAGAGGAAGAACATTGTTTTCATTTACCTCCTTTTTTAGCACCCCATGGGCCCATAGACGTGGAGGAGAAAACAAGTGTCAAAGGTTTTCCCTTATCATGATAATCTCCTTCTAGATCAATACTTTGATCAATAAAACTTAATGAAAATGTGAGGATCAAATCCTCATGGAGATCATTGTCCATCACTACGTCTAAGTAGAAAAAGCTTCTCCAAGCCCAATCATATTTAGACCATAGTTGATGACATATGACTTCACATCTATCCTAGCATGAAAATTCTCTTTTAAAAACATGAATTTCTAATATGTTGTTTACTTTACAACTCTTGTAAACCTTAACCAAGGTACCATTCATGTGTCTTTCAAACTGTTAAAGTTTGTAGATACCATTATGAGACTAAGGGATATGACAATCTTGAGCCCAATTTGTGAACTTTTCATGTGTCTCTAAATCTATATTACTCATAAAGGGATTAAGAGTACCATGATATAGGACATATATCTGCTTTTAGGAATTTAGAATGATTTTTGAGGTTAAGTCAATCATGGAAGTTTAGCCCAATTTGTTTATTGATTTCCAAAATAACATTGAGTAGAATTTTTAGCCATTCTTGAGATTTCACAAATCAAAAAAGGAGAAAAGAAGAATATAAGCATGTGATTAAATTTGATATTAAAAATATGTTCGTGGTCCTTCAAGTATGTTTTTCTTCCACTATTTTATCAAATTCTTTATCCCCAAGAAGAATTCAAGAAATCAATTTTTCTAGTGAGAATAAAAACCCCAATGACTTGTCAATGGACCCCTGTGACCGAGTGCCATCCATGAGCAATAGAAGGGTAAGCAATTTTTTCTAATTGCATCTCATACAACTCTTGATGTATTTTGCCTCATTTTTCATATAGACCCACGTGATTGTGCCCCATATATATTAATCAATGTTAAGTCCAACCTACCAATCAATCTTTGATTTAAGACAGCCTCATGACATCCCTCATGATAGAATGCTAATGCATGAGGATTCTTAAGTCGAAGGTGCTTCTTATGCTAAGTGTATGTTCATAGCTTTCTTCCAAAGTGCTATCGCACAAAATTGGTAGCATCATCATAGCATACATTATTGATGGAAGGCTTGGGCTAATTAAAACTCTTTTAATTTGTATCCATTTAGACTTAATACTTGAAAAACACTTAGACATTCTAAGTGGGGGGTTTTTGCTTGTAAAGATCTCATCATCTTTATCTTCTTATTTAGGTTCTCTATATCCTAATCATACATCTCATATGTCAATAGGATATGAAAAGTATAAATAAGTAAACAACCTTGTATGCTTCTAGGGTGGGATGATCATGAGCCTAACCAAGTGATGCACTTAGAGCCATTGGTGCATCACTCGATTGATTTTAAGTAAGTTGATTAAACTAAGCTATTACATGAGTCTATCCTATACATTTATGGGTATTCCAGCCTCCTTGGATCCTCTTTTCTCCTAGCAACTTTTACAAGAGAAAGAAAACCTCACTCCTAGTGATTCTACCTTCATAACCTTTACAAGATAAAATAAGAGGCAAGCAAGCCCATTTAATACAACCCATTTCAATAATTTAAAAGAAATAAAATTAATATTAAAAGGCTTATAATCCTCTCCATTCATTCATCATCCATTCAATGTTTAAATGAACAATAAAAAAATAAGAATTGATATTCAATTCCAACAATTAAGTGCTAATCATATTAACAAATAATCATTCATGCAAAAACAAGCATAACACTTATGCATCACATTTTTGCCACAATTGGAGACCAACTTTAAGAAGTTTTAAAAGCAACTAAAAAGTGTCCAATATAATTTTGAGGCCTTGCACAATATTTGTGCAACTAATGTATGTGTGTCAAAACAAGTTTGGTCACTAAAGGAACCAAAGAAAAAGCTCAAAACTTATCCCAAACCCAACTAGGGGCTGCTAGCCAAGGCTTGCTCACTACTGGGTAGTAGCTCTCAGCCACTGCTCTACTATGGGTTGCCAAGTGCTAGCAATACCCTTGTTTTAGGGTTTATGGTTGAGTCAAGCCATTTTTGGCTTAACTTTGTGCACCAATAATTTCAGAACAACTTCTAAACATCAAAACACACGACATAGGTGAAAATTTCAGATTAAAATACCTTTTATTACTAAAATATGAAGTGCCTAAAGAAGCTTGAAAAATAAGTTTAAGCAAGAATCATATTTTTCAAAAATCACCAACTATATCTAATCTTATTGGACCCAAAATGTTCAAAACAACTTAAATCCATTCACAACATGCTATATCATTGTATAAAATACACCAATTCCAAATCAAAATTTAACATCAAAAAAATGAATCAAAACATGCCCACCATATGATTTAACAATTGAAGTACACAATAACATGATTCAATCCATCAATCAAGGAGCCACAAACAAGATCATCCATACACTCCAACCTTTCATATGAATCAAGTACATGGTGATATTGGTCAATTATTCATACAAACCAATTATCCAAGCCAAGGAAAATCCTAATCCATGCATGAATACAACTTTAATACCACTTAAAGGTTTATGTGGCACTAGGATCCAAATATTTCCAAACCAACTAAATAAACTAAGCCCATATAATACCACAAGGATCTATACATACATAGGATTCATATTTAAAAGAGGAAAATACCTGGGTGAAAGAAAAAAATTAGAAGAGTAAGAAAAGTCTCTTCAACCATCAAACAGGCTTTTCACTGGCGTAGCAAAATCACCACAGATTTTTCCTTAGATGGAATCCTATATTTTGGCCAAAAGTTTTACTAGAAATCCTAAACCCTTTTAAGATTATTCAGTCTAAAGTTTAGGACAATCAAAATACTAGAGGTACTCCCAAAAGAAGTAAAAATTGGCTGCCAAAAATTGCTCCAATCAAGAGCAAGAGCAACCAAAATAGATTGCCTCTAATGTAAACGTCCACATAGAAAATATATGGCCCATTCTCTATAGAATTTCTGAAATATCTGTAGAGGATGAGAGAAAGAAGGCTAGGAATATGGAGGTGGAGGGTAAAGGGAGTTGGAGAGAATATTGTGAGGCTAACAACTTAGATTCCTACTATATAATATTATGTTGAAATAGTGCTCGTAAGCTAATGAGATTGGTTTTGTAAACTATTTCCTTGTAAGATAATCTTGATCGAATGATATTCATTATATGGCCATCTTCATCATATGTTTTTCACTAGCATTTAGATGAAGCTCCTAGATCACATAAGACTATAGAACTTGATCACATACTGGGTGGTGATCATGGAATAAGTCTCACACAATCGTGATCTTAAATCTTCCAACTCATAGGATCTTATGAGACAGGACATCTAAGATCTCAATAGACTTGAACTAACAATGCATAAATCCAAAGGTTGGAGACTGCTCTGTTCCATGAGCAACTTTATACGATACGGGTGCATATTAGTAGTTGTTTGTTAGAGAACAAGGTACTGAAGACCTACTAGAGAATCCACTAAATAGTGGTAGTGGCAAGTTGGTAGTGGCTAGTTCTTTTGCTTACCCTAGCGTATATTATTAGTCATCTCCCTTGAGGGTCCATGGTAACCTTGTATTCGATCCTCATGCTTTGACTTTTTCTTGACCACCTAGTGGGTCTTTTGGGTTGAGATTAGGTATGAGCTACTTGGCATGGACGTTTGTAAGATCCAAGATGGAATCTGACTCCTTGTCTTTGTGAGGGGTGTGTGCATATCCTATGTGTTCTATAATGATCAATTCTAAGAAATTCTTGCGCAAGGTGATATGATAATTTGGGAAGGTATTTCCAAAGATTAGGTCACAAAGAGAATTGAACATTAACAATAGAAACATAGTATTGAGGCTATTAGGGAGCAGATAAATATCTTGCCCTAGGCCTATTTTGGGAAACGAAAGGATCGTATTTGTATGGTATGCGTAATGCTAGGATAATTCTTCAAGAGCATTCATTTCAGCCAATTAGTTGGGCTCCATGGACTTAAGGTTGGACATTGACCATGAAGATTTTGGACTCTTCAATTAATGAGAAAAATTGAATTGTTTTGCTTAGTTTAAAGGCGTTTAAACTAAAGTGAATATTTGATATTCCAAAAGTCACAAGGAGTTGTGAGCCTCTGTCCAATGAATGGTAGAACCTAATGGGTCACACAAAAAAGCCAATGACATGGTCTATTGAAAGAAGGAGAATTTGATAAAAGTTAGAAAATTCATGATCGATTTTTGGAGGAGGCAAAATTATAGTCATTTTGGCCTGATCAATTTAATTGTTAAATTGGTTAAATTAATTTAAGAGTTAAATTAAGATCAATTAATTAAATATTAGTTAATTGATGTCACATGACTATCAATTGAAATTAATTTAAGGGTTGAGTTAATTTTGACTAGCTTAAAATGTTAAGCACTTTGACTTAAGAGTTAAGTCAAATGATTATTAATTAAATTAAAGTGTTTAATATAATTAAGTTGGAGAGATAATATTTGGGAGAATTATTAAATGAAGAGTTCATTTAATAAGAATTAGAATTTAATTGTAAGACATTTCATTAGATGAAATTGGTGCTTCAATTAAATTCACTAATCATAAAGTTAGTGGCCAACTAAGCAAGGGACACTTGGCACCACCTTCTTGAAGGAGGTGTGTGACCAGTCCTATATATAGATATAGTGATTGGCCAGCCATATGATGCATGAGGTGAGCAATTTTTGTGTGATTTTCTCCCAAGAATATTGTGTAGTGAGAATCTAAGTTGTTAGCCTCCCATCACTCTCTCCTTCTCCTTCTTCCTTTCGCCACAATATTCCTAGCCTTCCTCACCTTATTCTCTGCATATTTTCCATCCTTTCTATATAGAATAGGTCATTTATTTGGTGTGTGGACGTTTGCATTAGAGGCAATCTAATTTGGTTGCCTTTTGCTCTAGGCTGGAGTTGTTTCTGGCAGCCAATTTGTGCCTCTGATTGAAGTACCTCTGGAGATCTGATTGGCTTGAAATTTGAACTGTAGAATATTCAGAGGGTTTAGGAGTTTCAATTAAAATTTTAGCTTAAAAAAAGAATTCTAACCAAGGGAAAATTAACGGTGATCCTGTTGTGCCGATGAAGAGCCCTTTTGACGATTGGGAATAGTTTGACTCTTGCTCTTCGAATTTTACGCTTTCACCCAGGTATTTTTCTCTTCTAGATCTGAATCTTCTGCATGTATAGATCCTTGTGGAGTTGTGTGGGTTAGTTTATTTAGTTTTTTTGAAAATATTTAGATCCTAGTGCCACACAAGATTTTATATTGTTGGGTGAAAATCACGCAAAATTTGCGTTCCTCACATACATATGGCTGGCCACTCAACCATATGTATATATAAGAGTGGTCACACATCTCCTACAAGGACGTGATGCTAAGTGTCCCTTCCTTAGGTGGCCACTGACTTGTGATTAGTGAATTTAATTGAAGCACAAATTTCATCTAATGAAATGTTTAGCAATTAAATTTTAATTCTTATTAAATGAACTTTTCATTTAATAATTCTCCCAAAAATTATCTCTCCAACTTAATTAAATTAAACACTTTAATTTAATTAATAATTATTTGACTTAACTCTTTAGTCAAAGCTCTTAACAATTTAAGCTAGTCAAAATTAATTCAACCTTTAAATTAATTTTGACCAATTGATAGTTATGTGACATCAATTAATTGACTTTTAATTAACTAATCTTAATTTAAATCTTAAATTAATTTGACAAATTTTACATTTAAATTGATCAAGCTAAAATGACTACAATTTTGGCCCCTTCAAAAAAGGGTCATGAATTTTCTAACTCTTAAAAAATTCTCCTTCCTTCAATAGGCCATGTTATTGGCTTTGTATGCCACTCATTAGATTTTACTATTCATTGGACAAGGGCTTACAACTCCTTGTCGCTTTTGAAATATCAAATATTCACTTTAGTTTAAACTTCTCTAAACTAAGCGACTTAATTCAACTAATCTCATTAATTGAAGAGTACCCAATCTCTATAGTTAATGTCCAACCTCCAGCCCATGAGCCCAACTAATTAGTTGAAATGAATGGTCTTGAAAAATTATTCTAGTATTATGCATACCATGCAAATACAGTCCTTTTATCTCTTATCTCCTGAAAGAAACCTAGGGCAAGATATTTGTTGGCTTCTTAGTAGCCTCGATATTATATTTTTATTCTTAATGTTCGATTCAATTTGTGACCTTATCTTTGGAAACACTTTCCCAAATTGTCACATCACATTATGTAAGAATTTCATGAAATCGATCATTACAAAACACATAGGAGATGCACTCATTCGCTTTCACTAACCTCAATGCGATGTAGCTCATACCTAATCTCTACCCCAGAGACCTACTAAGTGATCAAGGAAGATTCAATACATGAGGACCGAACACAAGGTTACCATGGACCCTTAGGTCGGGGGACTAATAATGTGCACTAGCATAAGCAAGAGAATTAGCCACTACTGACTTACCACTACAAAAATCTACTGAATTCTCTGATGGGTCTGCAATGCCTTGTTCTTTAACAAGCACCTACTAACATACATCCGCATCTCATACAGTTGTTCATGTAATGGAGCAATCCCCAACCCTTGGAATTATGCATCATTAGTGCAAGTCTAATCAGATCTTAGATACACTATCTCATAAAATCTTATGACTTGAAAAATTTAAGATCACGATCGTGTAAGGCTTATTCCCTGATCACTACTCAATGCGTGACAAGTCTCATAGTCTTGTGTGATCTAGTGGCTTCATCCAAATACAAGTGAAGTAAATAAAGAGCAGAAGATGAAGATATCTATATAATGAATATCATCCAATCAAGATTATCTTGCAAGGAAATAGTTTACAAGGCCAATCTAATTTGCTTGTGGGATACTATTCCAACATATCCATGGTAATCTTGTGTCTGGTCCTTATGCTTTGACGTTTCCATGACCACCTAGCAGGTTTTTTAGGTTGAGATTGGGTATGAACTACTTGGCATGGATATTTGTGAGATCCAAGATGAAGTTCAATTCCTTACTGTTGTTAAGGGCAAGTGCACTTCATATATATTCTATAATGATCAATTCCCAGAAATTATTGCACAAGGTGGTGTGATAATTTGGAAAATATGTTTTTCAAAAGTGAGGTCACACAATGGGGTTGAACATTGAGAATAGAGATATAGTATCGAGGCTATTAGAAAACTGACAAATATCTTGCCCTAGGCCTTTTTTGAGAGATAGGAGATGGAAGGGCCGTATTTGCATGGTACACGTAGAACGATGATGGTTCTCCAAAATATTTATTTCGGCTAATTAGTTAGGCTCCATAGGCTTGGGGTTGGACATTGACCATGGAGATTGGGTACTCTTTAATTAATGAGATTAATTGAATTGAGTTAATTAATAGAAGCATGGCACTTGACTTGCTAGATTTTACAAATCTATCTATATAAGTTCCGATTTGGCAAATTTCTCTAGAGAGTTCTAGAAAGGTTTTTGATCCAAAATTATTATAGAGATTTCTTTAATATGTTGAGAAGATCTATTAATTTTTTCAAAATTTTTGGAGGAGTTTGGTTGGGCGATCCTAAATTTGGTGGGAAAATAAAATGAAAAGTTCATTTGGTGTAACATTTTAATTTGCTGGAAATTAGATTTCAAATAAAATTGAAATGCGTAGAAATTTAAATTAGATTTGAATTTGCCAAATTGCATGCATTGCAAGCATGTTGGCGATCCCACATGGAGAAAAGGGATAAGGGCAGACCATTGTTGGCAGACCATTATTGGTAGACTTAATTGAAAGCAAGTAAGGCACTAAGATCCAATTATCAAAACTTCAGAAGTATAAAATTAACTAGTGTTTACAAGCATACCAGGCATCAAATCATGCTAGGGAGTCATATTTGGTGAGATTATTACCTTGAAATGCAAAATCTAAGGAAAGACTTGTGAACTTTTAAAAATTCTAGAAACTGTCTCCTATTGGCACGATTGGAAGAGTGTGAAAATTTTCCAACCAAAAATCCTCCAAAACGTTTGAGAAATTACTAGATCATCTAAACACCTTAAGAACTCATTATAAAAAATTTTGGATCAAAAAGCTTTCTAGAACTCCCTAGAGAAATTCTCTTAATCGGATTGCGGGTGGGTCTCCAAATCAAGCAAACTCTCTTGTTTACCTCTATTGTTATGATCTACAAACCAATTAAATCTTTCAAAATATCCATTTTATAAGCTGGAATAACAAAGGATATTTACTATGGTGGAGGCCGATTTTAGGTAGGGAAGAAGAAGAAGAGACCAAAGCTTTTAACATATGAATGCAATGCTTTTAAGAGGTTTGGGAGGGAATTGTTATAAAATTTAATTCTTCACAATTGGTGTGAGCTTGCTGAATTCCCTCACCAACTAGGCATCATGCCTTTCTCAAGGGGGTGGGCGGCCACTTCCTTCGCAAATCACATTTAAATTTCATGTGCATTTTAATTTAATTTGGAATCTAATTTCAAATTAATTAAAATATCAACTCAAATGAACGCTTCATTTGAATGTTACCTCCAAAATTCATTCTTCCCATTAATTAAATTAAAAATTTTAATTTAATTAATTAACCTTTTACTTAACTCTTAAGTAAAACTAGCTTAACTCTTAAGCTTAACTTAACCAATTGATAGTCATGTTGTCACCAAATAATTAATTCCATAATTATTGATCTAATTTAACTCCTTAAATTAATTGATTAATTTAACACTTTAATTAATCAAGCTAAAAATGACCTTGAAAATTGGTACCATAAAATTGGTCCATTAGAAGTTAGTTTTCTAACACTTAGAAATTTTTTTTCATCAATTAGGAAGCTAATTAGGATTTGCATGTGATCCAATAGATTCTACCATTTATTGGACATGGGCCCACAACTCATTGTGACTTTTGAATATCTTATGCGCATTTTAGTTTAAAACTCATTTTAAACTAATCAACTTAATTTAATTAATCTCATTAATTGAAGAGTACCCAATCTCCATGGTCGATGTCCAACCTTAAGTTTATGGAGCCTAACTAATTGATCAAAATGAATATACTAGAGAACCATCATAGCTTTAGTGTACCATGCAAATACAATCCTTCCATCTCCTCGGCTCCCTAATAACCTCGATACTATGTCCTAATTCTCAATGTTTGATCCCTTTGTGTGACCTTATCTTTGAAAAACTCTTTTTCCAAATTGTCACATTGCCTTGGACAAGAATTTTTGGAAATTAATCATTACAGAATACATAGAAGATACACTCGCCTTTCACAATAATAAAAAGTTAGATTCTTTCTTAGATCACATAAACCTCTATGCTAAGTAGATCATGCCCAATCTAAACTCAAAAGACTCTTTAGGTGGTTAAAGAAGAGTTAAAGCATGAGGACTGGACACAAGGTTACCTTGGATCCTTAGGTCTAAGGACTAATAATATGAATTAGCATAAGTAAGAGAATTAGCCATTATCAACTTACCCCTACAGTTATCTAGTGGATTTTGTTATGGGTCTTTAGTGCCTTGTTGTCTAACATACACCCAAGATACTATTGCTTATGGAATTGAGCAATATATCTAACTTTTGGATTTCTACATTGTTAGTGTAAGTCTATTTGGATCTTAGATGCCATGTCTCATAAGATCCTATAACTTAGAAGATTTGAGATCACGATTATGTAAGACATATTCTATGGTCACTGTACTAAGTCCCATAGTCATAGGTGATCTAAGGGTTTTATCCAAATGTGAGTGAAGTGTAATAAAGCAGACGATGAATATGGCTACATAAAAATATCATTCAGTCAAGATTGTTTTACTAGGAAATAGATTTTATGAGGCTAATCCTATTAGTTTTCAAAGCACTATTCCAACAATCTCCCACTTGTCCTAAAGCTAATGCACCATGGCCTTGAGACCCATCTTCACAAGATGCCCTTCAAAGACCTTTTGGATTAGGGGTTTCGTTAGTAGATCTATTATGTTCTTTGTCGAGGCAACTTTTTCCACTCGTATGTCGTCTCTATCAATGATCTCCTAAATTAAATGATATCACCTCAAGATGTGCTTGGATCACTGATGAGATCTTGGCTCTTTAGTTTGTGCTATCACCCTATTGTTGTCACAAAAGACAACTAGTGGCACAACAATGCTAGGCACTACATTCAACTTTTAAATGAAATTTTACATCCAAACACCTTTCTTTGCAACTTTCAAAGCCGCAATATATTTTTCTTCAGTTGTCAAGTTGGTTGTGGTGTCTTGTTTGGAACTCTTCCAACTCATCATGCCACCATTGAGGCAAAATATAAATCTAGAAGTAGATTTGAGGTCATCTACATTAGATTGGAAACTAGAATTTGAAAACCCCTCGAGTTTCAATTTTCCATTACTATATACTAAAAATAAGTCCTTAGTCCTTCTCAAGTACTTGGGGATTATTTTCTTAGCCAACCAGTAACTTTCATCAGGATTAGATTGGAACCTACTCATAACACTTAGCGAGTATGCCATGTCCAATTTTGTATATTGAACTACATACATAATGCTTTCAATAGTAGAGGTATAAGGTATGTGTGAGATTCTTCATTTCTCTTCCTCAGTTTTAGGTGCCATAGACTTTGAGAGATGAATGTTGTATTCCATTGGCAGGAATCCTTTCTTGGATTCCTCCATACTAAACCTCTTTAGTATTTTATCAATGTACATAGTTTGGAAAAGCCTCAACATTATCTCAGATCTATCTTTATAGATTCGCTTTCCTAATATGTAGGATGCTTTTCCCAAATCCTTCATGAAGAATTATGTAGATAACCATGCTTTAGTACACTCTAACATTCCTACCTCATTCCCAATAAAAAGGATGTCATTGACATAAAGCACGATAAACTATATTAAACTCCACCTAGCCTTTTTGTACACACATGGTTCATACACATTTTTTACAAAGGCAAATGATTTGATCGTTTTGCCAAAACATATGTTCCAACTTCAAGATGCATGTTTGAGTTCATAAATGGATTTTTGGAGTTTGCAAATCTTTTGCTCGCTTCTTTTAGATGTAAAACTTTATGATTGCTCTATGTAAATTTCTTTTCCAATGTTTCCATTGAGGAAAGTGGTTTTCACATCCATTTGCTATATCTTATAGTTATAATATGCAGCTATGGCAAGTAGAATTCAAATGTACTTAGGCATAACAACTGGTGAAAAGGTTTCCTCAAAATTGATACTGGGTATTTAAGTGTAACCTTTTGCCACTAGTTGTACCTTAAAAGTCATTACTTCTCTATCTACTCCAAGCTTTCACTTATAGATCAACTTGCAACCAACAAAAACTATTCCTTTTGGTGGATCTACTAAAGTGCATACTTTCTTTAAGTACATAGAGTTTATTTTGAATCTTATGCCATCAAGCCTACGTCTTGAATCTATGTCTGATATAGCTTTCCCATAGGTCTTCATATCATCTTCCGATTGTCCTATCTCATGAAGAAATTAGAACTTTTTAGATTGCTTCTTGATCCGATTTGACCTTCTTAGAGGTTGTGTACAAGGCTCTTGCAACTCATTTGTTTCCACCATTCGTAGGATTTCTTGATCGTCTTAAACTTCATCAAGTTCAATGACAATGCCATTTTTATCCAATAGAATTTTTTTTTTTCCAAAAAATGGGTGTTTCTTGAAATAAACATCTTTTGTTTCAAAGGATCATGGAAGTAAAATCCATAGACTCTCTTAGTTATCCTACAAACTTGCATAAAGTGAATCTACTATCTAACTTATCTCCCACTATCCATCTCATGTAGGAGGGAGGTCCCTAAAATTTTAGATAGTGGTAAGAGGGTATTTTGCCATGCCATATCTCATATGGTGTTTTAGGCACGGACTTTGAAAGTACCATATTTAGTAATTTCTCCCTAAGGCGTATCCCTAAAAGGATATAGATACATCAAAAAAACTTATCATGGAACGTACCATGTCCAACAAGGTACTGTTTCTCCTCTTGGCTACTCAATTATGTTGGGGCATGCCAGGTGGAGTCCATTGATAGAGAATCCCATTCTCCTTTAGATAATTCAAGAATTCAGTATTTAAGTATTTTCTTACTCGATTCGATTGAAGAGCCTTAACACTAAGTCCCTTTTGCTTTTCTACTTCATTTCTATATTCTTTGAACTTTTCAAAGGTGTCAGACTTGTACTTCATAACATACATATGTCCATACCAACTATAATCATTGGTCAAGGTAATAAAGTAAGAATAGCTACCTCTCTCACTAACTTTTAATGGACCACAAACATCTATATGGTGAAAGCTAGTAAGGCACTAAGATCTAATTATCAAAAATTTAAAAGCATGAAATTAACTAGTACTTACAAGAATAAAAAGGGTCTAATCATGCTAGGGATTTAGATTTGGTGAGAGCATTACCTTGAAAAGCAAAATATAAGGAGAAGCTAGTGAATTCTTCACTACTCCAGAAACTGTTAGCCACTAGCACAGCCAGAAGAGTGCAAAAATTGCCTAACCAAAAATCCTCCAAGAATTCTTAAAAAATAATTAGAGCTTCTAAACACCTTCAATAACTCTTTGTTAAAATTTTGGATCAAAAATCTTTCTAGAATGCCCTACAGAAAATCATCAAATTGACTCTGTGTAGATGGATCTCCAGAACTAACAAACTCCCTTGTTTGCCTCAATTGAAATAATCCACACACCAATTAATACTTCCAAAATCTGCAGTCTATAATCTGGAATAAGACTATAGATTAAAAAATGGTGAAGACCAATTTTAGGTTGGAAAGAGAAAGAAGAGAGCAATGCTTTCAACACATGAATGTAATGCTTGCAAGATGGTTTTGGAGGGAATTTCGCAAAGATTCTAATCTTTACACCAATTGTGATATGGCCGAGCTCCTCTCTTTATATCTATATATAGATGCTAAAAATGTGTGATGCCAAGGTGGCATCACACAATGCATAAGAGGGGCGATCAAATGAGCTTGCCTATGTGGCAAATGTAAATCTAAATCTCATTTGAATTTCATTTGCATCTTAATTATGTTTAGAATCTTATTTCAAATTAATTAAGATGCTAATTCAAATATCATTTGAATTTTCCCTCCAAAATTAAAATCTTCCTAATTAGTTAAATTAAACTCTTTAATTTAATTAATTATTCTTTGACTTAACTCTTTATATCAAGCTAGCTTAAATCCCTAAGCTTAATTTTGTTAACTTAACTCTTTAAGTTAATTTCCCCAATTAATGATCACGTTGGCACCAAATAATTAGCTCATTATTGGTCTAATTTAATCCCTTAAATTAGTTAATTAATTTAACACTTAGATTAATCAAGCCAAAATTGACCTTCAAACTCGGTACCTAAAAGTCGATTTCCTAGGAGAAATCTTTTTCTAACAATTAGAAAATTTTCTCTATCAATTAGGAAGCTAATTGGATTTTGTGTGTAACTCAAGAGGGTTTACCATTAATTTGATATGGGCTTACAACTTCTTGTGACTTTTGAATATCTCATATTTATTCTAGTTTAAAATTCCTTTTAAACTAGTCGACTCAATTCAATTAATTTTATTAATTGAAGTGTACACAATCTCAATGGTCAATATCGAACTTCAAGCCAATGGAGCCCAATTAATTGGAAAAAATAAATATTCTAGAGAACCATCATAGCACTACGCTTACCATGCAAATACAGCCTTTCTGTCTCTTATCTCCTAAAAGAGGCCTAGGGCTTGATATTTTTCAGCTCCCTAATAGCCTCAATAGTATATCTCTATTCTCAATATTCAATTTTATTATGTGACCTCACCCATGGAAAACTCACACCACCTTACACAAGGATTTATGGGAATCGATTATTATAGAATACATAAGAGTTGTAGATCTCACAAACCTCCATGCCTAGTAGGTTATGCCCAATCTCATCCTAAAAGATTTGCAAGTGGCCAAGTAAGAGTTAAAGCATAAATACCAAACAAAAGGTTACCATGGATAATCAGGTTACAGGACTAATAATATGTACTAGCATAAGTAGAAGAACCAACCACTACCTACTTGCCACTATGGCTATCTAGTAGGTTTTCCAGTGGGTCTTCAGTATTTTGTTCTCTAACAAAAACCTACTAACATACACCATTATCTCATATAGTTGCTCATGGAATAGAGCAATCTCCAACCCTTGGATTTATGCATCATTAGATGCCCCATCTCTAAAGATCCTATGACATGAAAGATTTAAGATCACAATTGTGTAAGACTGATTCCATGATTACCAACTAATAAATTGATCAAGTCCTATAGTCATATGTGTTCTAAGGGTTTCATCCAAATGCGAGTTAAGTGAAATAAAGCATAAGATGTAAATAGTCATATAAAGAATATCATTCAATCAAGATTATTTTACGAGGAAATAGTTTTTTACAAGGCTAATCTGATTGACTTGCAGGGCAATATTCCGACATATGGATCAAATCCAAAGGGTTCGTGGAGCACTTCGTTTGTTCTACAAAGAGAGCCTTGGTCATTTTTCCCTTCAAACAAGATTCACAAACAGGAGGGTCCTTAATACTACTAACCTTTAGTTTTTTGAGAGCTTCTACTTTGGTCTCCTATTTTTAGAGATATGGTTAAGTTTAGCATGCCATAGAATGGCATTTCTTGGATATCTTACTTTCTTTTACTTGTTTGAACGTGCATTAGAGGAGTTAGAGAATCAAGTATGTATAATAAATTAAATAATGTACCTTGAGCAATTAAAGAATAATTCTTTAATGACTTCAACTTCCCATTTGATATACAAAAATCAAATCCTTCATTATAAAGTACGAGAATTGAAATAATGTGCTTAACAAGGTTGGGTACATCATAAACTGGATCAAGAACAATATAATATTTCCCTAAGTCTAAATTGATTACGCCTTGGACCATAGTGGCAACTTTGCTCCATTTTCTAGGTGGAGGATCATATCCTTTTCAAGAACACTCTTTCTTTTTTTCATCCCTTATAACAAGTTACAAAGGTGAGAACCAAATACAGTATTAAATATCCATGAGGATGAATTTGTCATCAAATGCACCTCAAAGAAATATATACCTTTCTCGAGGGTCGCAAGGTAAGCTTTATAGTTTCTTTTTCAATATCTTTTTTCACCATAATGGAAACAACTTACATTAGTTTTAACCTTTATCTTAACTCTTCTGAAACCTTTCTCAAGTAGATTTCGTTTTGAGGAAAAACTCTTCTTCTTATTACTTCCCTTTCTAGGGCCTTTAGTACCTTTTGACATGGAGGAGGATGCATCATAAGAGATTTTTCCTTTCTTATTATCGCCTCGGTGGTTACAAGCATGTGTACTAATTAATTGATTGTTAGCATTTGTTTGGACATATTAAAGTTCACAATGAATTAGTTGAATGATAATGGTAATGATTGGAGGATCAAATCCACATCAAGGTCATTGTCTATAATCATGTCAAGCTGTCCAAACTTCTTGATAAGTCATATCATCTTACGTTTGTGACCATGGACATTAGCTCCTTCACTCATCCTTGTCCTAAAGAGATCCTTAGAGAAAGCGAACCTTTCATGTCTAGTTTGAACACCATACAACTTTTGTAGGTGTGTATAGATCTTAGGTGCATGTTTCATGTGCTCGTGAGTCTTTTAGAGCTCATTAGTCATAAATGCCATCATGAGGCATCTAACTTGTAGATCATTATCTACAAATTTCGTGAACACTTCATAAACCTCATCAGTGGCGTCATTACCCAATGTGTTTGGCGGACTTTGGTTAAGAACATATGTCCTCTTATTGGAGTCAAGAATTATCTTAAGATTTCTTAGCCAATCTTACAAGTTAGGCTCGGTGAGTTTATTGATTTCCAAAATACCTGCAAGTGGATTTTTAGCCATTTTTGTTTGAAGATTTCAAAAACCTACAAGAGATGAAAAAAGAGAATAAGCATGTGATTGAATTTGATAATAAAACATGTTCATGATCTTTTAAGCATGTTTTTCTCCCACTATTTTATCAAATCCTTCACCTCTACGAAGAATTCAAAAAATGGTATTTTCTAGTGAGAATCAAGACCCTAATAACTTAATGGCTTGCAAGTGGACCCCTGTTTATGAGTGCCATCCACGAGCAATCAAAGGGCAAGAAACTTTTGCTAATTGCATCTCATGCAACTTTTGATATATTTTGTCTCATTTTTCATATAGACCCTCATTTACATGTGCCATCTATATTACTATATGCTAAGTTGAACCTACCAATCCTTCTTTGTCTCAAGATGACCTCATGACATACCCCGTTTATGAGCACCAATGCTTGAGAGTTCTTAAGTCAAAGATACATCTCATGCTAAGTGTATGCTTACAGTTTTTCTCCTAAGTATCACCCATTTATGGATGCCATCACACAAAATCAGTAGCATTGTCATGGCATACACTATTAGTAGAAGGCTTGGATTAATTAAAATTCTTTTAATTTTAATCCATTGAGAGTTAATATTTGAAAAATACTTAGACATTCTAAGTGAAGGGTTTTTGCTTGCGAAGATCTCATCATTTTTTTTATCTTCTTATTTAGGTTCTCTATATCCTAATCAAGCATTATACATCAATAGTATATAGAAACATAAATAAGTAAATAACATAGCATGCTCCTAGAGAGGGATGATCATGGGCCTAACCAAGTGATGCACTTAGAGTCATAGGTGCATAACTAGGTTGATTTTAAGTAGGCTGATTAAATTAAACTATTGCATGAGTGTATCTCAAACAATCATAGGTATTCAAGCCTCCTTTAATACTCTTTGCTCCTTGCAACTTTTATAAAAGGAAGAAAACCTCACTCCTAAGGATTCTACTCTCATAACTTTTATAGGATAGAACAAGAGACATGTGAGCCCCATTTAATACATTCCATTTCAATGACTTGAAATAAATAAAATCAATTTTAAAAGGCTCATTATCATCCCTATTCATTCATCATCCATTCAACAATTAAAAGCATAAATTTTATGCCATGATGGGAGATTAACTTCAATCAATTTTTTTAAAAGCATTAAAAAATGTCAAACATAATTTTGAGGACTTGCACAACACTTGTGCATCTAATGTGTGTAGTGCAAAACTAAATTCATCATTAAAGAAGTAGAAAAATTAGCTCAAAGGATACTAAAACCTCTAACTTAAAGGCTACCACATAGCTTGGGTGCATGGTTGGGCAGGCCGCGCCCACAGTGTGCATGCAGTAACTAGTAAGCTGCCTGACAGCCCCTATTTTGGGGCTTCAAGGTGTGCTAAGCCCTTTTCCAGTCAACTTTCATGCGATAATAAATTTAGCACATGTTCTCTATGAAAGCAAAACTAGCACCAAGATCTAATAGTAAAAACATCATAAGCCTAAATTAACTAGGTTACTTCTACTCTTAGGGATCTAGACATGCTATATATCTGGATTAGAATGAAGAATGACCTCTTATAGCTTAAAATCGGGGAGAAAATCAAAGATATCTCTTGAATCTGAAAACTATCTGGTATTGGCCCAGCGGAAAGGCAGCAATACTTTTCCCAGTTAAACTTATCTATAAATCACCAAATTAAATATGGAACCCCTCCACACACTGAGTAGCAATTGTGAGAAATTTAGGGAAAAATCCTATTGGATCACTCTAGAAAAATTTGCTAATCTAGAGCTATTGCAGGTGGGTCTCTAAAATCTAGCAAGTCAAGTGCCTTGCCTCTATTGTTATGATCCACACACTAATCAATCTATCAATTTCCCCTTACTAGAAGTTGGATTTAGAGAGGAGAAAATGAGGTAGAGGAGGCCAATTTTCAGGAAGGGAATAAGAAGAGATGCAAAGCTTCATCTTATGATGCAATGCATCGAGAGAGAGAGAGAGAAAGAGAGAGAGAGAGAGAGAGAGAGAGAGAGAGAGAGAGAGAGTCTTTGAAGAGAATGCAAAGAATCTAATTCTTCCTATTTTCTATGAGTTGGTTGATCTTTACACCCCCTCTATATTTATACATAGAGGCTAAAAGGTGTGATGTGATGCTAGTTGGCATCACACCTTCCTCAAGGTAACTACCCAAGTGGTATGGCAAGGTGGCAAACTCAATTCAAGTTCAACTTGAATTTCATGTACATTTCAATTACATTTCAAATCTCATTCTAAATTAATTGAGATGCTAATTTAAATGAACACTTCACTTAAATTTTCCTTCCAAAAAGTATTCTTTCCATTACTTAAATTAAACACTGTAATTTAATTAATCCACCATTGATTTAACTCTTAAATCAAACAAGCTTAACTCTTAAGCTTAATTTAGTTAACTTAACTCTTTAAGTCAGCTTGACCAATTGATGGTCATCTTGGCACCAAATAATTTATTGCTTAATTATTGGTCTAATTAAACTCCTTAAATTAGTCGATTAATTTAACAGTTAAATTTATCAAGCCAAAATTAACCATCAAATTATGTCCTTGAAAATCATTCACTAAGGAAAAACCTCTAACACTTAGAAAATTGATCTATCATGCATGAAAGCTAATTGAATTTTGTATGTGACCCAATAGGTTCTACCATTCATTGGACATAGGCTCACAACTCTTTGTGACTTTTGAATATCATATATTCAGTTTAGTTCATAATTCCTTTTAAACTAATTGACTCAATTCAATTAATCTCATTTATTGAATAGTACCTAATCTCTATGGTTAATGTCCAACCTCAAGCCCATAGAGCCAAACTAATTAGCCGAAATGAATATTCTAGAGAACCATCATAGCTTTACACATACCATACAAATGTGGTCCTTTTGTATCCTATCTCTTGAAAGAGATCTAAGGTAAGAAATTTGTCGGCTTCCTTATAGCCTCAATACTATATCTCTATTCTCAATGGTTGATTCCATTGTGTGACCTCATCTTGGAAAAACTCCTTTCTTAGATTGTCACACCATCTTGCACAAGGATTTCTTGGAATTAACCATTATAGAATAATAAGAAATGCCCTCACCTTTCACTAAAGCAAAAAGTCGAATTTCGTCCTGAATTCACAAACATCCATGCCAAGTAGCTTATACCTAATCTCAACCTGAAATACCTACTAGGTGATCGAGAAAGAGTTAAAGTATGAGGACTAGACACAAGGTTACCATGGATCCTTAGGTCAGAGGACTAATAGTATGCACTAGCGTAAGTATAAGAATTAACCACTATTGACTTGCCACTATGGCTATCTAGTAGATTCTTCAGTGGGTCTTCAGTGCCTTGTTCCTTAACAAACACACACCAATATACACCTGTATTTCGTATAGTTGCTCATGGCACAAAGTGATATCCAACTCTTGAATTTATGCATCATTAGTGTAAGTTTATCTGAATCTTAAATGTCCTATCTCATAAAATCCTATGATTTGGAAGATTTAAGATCATAATTTGGTAAGACTTATTCCATAGCCGCTAGACCATGTCCCATAGTCATGAGTGATCTAAGGATTTCATCCAAATGCCAGTGAAGTAATATAAAGTAAAAGATAAAGATGTAAATTTAAGAAATATCATTCAGTCAAGATTATATCATGAGTGAAATAGTTTACAAGGCCAATCTAATTAGCTTGTGAGGCACTATTCCAACACTCAACATCAAAACACTTATCTTAGATGAATTTCAAGATTCAAAACATCTTTTAAAATTGGAAATTCAAGTGCTCAAACATGCCTTCAAAAACTAGATTAAAGCTAGAATCATATTCTTCAAAATCTCTAACAGAACTCCAATCAAATTGGATTCAAAAGTGACCCAAATTCTTTTGATCAAACATCAACATGCTATATCAACATATAATATTAATTAATGCCAAATCAGCAATCAACATTAATCACTATGAATTAAAGCATACTAACGACATGAATTAACATTTAAACTACATAATAACATGTTTTCAATTCATCAATCAAGGAGTCACACACAACATCAACCTCCAATCCATTATATGAATTGAGAATTTAGTGATCTAGATTAATCCATCACATGAATCAATCATCCACAGAAAATTCAAATCTAAGCATGATTTAGGCTCTGATACCAAATGAAAGCAAGTAAGGCATTAGGATCCAATTATCAAAACTTCAAAAGCATGAAATTAACCAGTTCTTACAAGCATACCAACAATCAAATCATGCTAGTGATTTAGATTTGTTGGGAGCATTACCTTGAAATGGAAAATCCAAGGAAAGACTTATGGACTCTTCACAATTCCAAAAACTATTTACTACTAGCATGACTAGAAGAGTGCAAAAATTGCCCAACCAAAACTTATCCAAAATTTTTAGAAAATTACTATAGCTTCTCAACACCTTGAAGAACTCACTTTAAAAAATTTGGATCAAAAAGCTTATTGGAACTCCATGGAGAAATTCTACAAATCGAACCCTGCTTAGGGGGATCTCCAAATCAAGCAAACTCTTTCATTTGCCTCATTGTTATGATCCACACACCAATTAAGAGGGTGTTTGGGTGAGCTTTTAATCTTCTCAAACTATCTTATAAGATGTTTAAGATCTTATAAGTTAATAAAAAATGTTTAGTAAATTTTTTAAATGAAGTGCTTATAAAATCTTAAAATAAGATATTAGGAGCTTATAAGCTCTTTTAAAAAACATAAGTAGACCCTAATTTATTTTTAAGATCTTAACAAGGTCCTTTATTTCTAATCATTTTAATTCCTAAATTGCCATTATTAACATCTTATAAGCTCCAAGATCTTATTTTATCCAAATATTTTAACAACTTATTTTAAAAATAAGATCAAACATCTTATAAGCTCCAAAAATATCTTATAAGATGTAGAAGTTTATAAGATGTTTAAAATAAGTTTAGCCAAACACCCTCTAAATCTTACAAAATCTCCAATCTGTAAGCTAGATTAAGAAAGGAGATTTTTTGTGGTGGGGGCTGATTTTAGGTAGGGAAGAAGAGAAAGAGAGCAAAACTTTTAACACATAAATCTAATGCATGCAAGAGATTTTAGAGGGAATTGTAATAGAATCTAATTTTTCACAAATGGTGTAATCTTGCTGAATTCCCTCACCTCTATACATGCATATATAGAGGGAGGACAATGTTATGCCAACTAGGCATCACACTTTTCTCAAGAGGGGTGGGCAACCACTTGCTTGTCGAGGTGGCAAACGTGAATTCAAATTACATTTGAATTTTTTGTGCATCTTAATTTAATTTGAAATCTATTTTCAAATTAATTAAAATAACAACTCAAATGAACTCTTCATCTAAATTTTCCCTCCAAAATTCATTCTTCCTATTAATTAAATTGTACTCTTTAATTCTATTAATTAACTTTGACTTAACTCTTAAGTTGAAGTAGCTTAACATGACCAATTGATGGTCATGTTGGCGCCAAATAATTAACTCCTTAAATTAATTAATTAATTTAACACTTAAATTAGTCAAGCCAAAAATGACCTAGAAAATGTGTACCATAAACTCGGTCCACTAGGAGTTTGATTTTTAACACTTAGAAAATTTTCTCCATTAATTAGGAAGCTTATTAGATTTTGTGTGTAACCTAATAAATTTTACCATTCATCGAATATGGGCTCACAACTTCTTGTGACTTTTGTATATCTTATATTCATTTTAGTTAAAAACTCCTTTTAAACTAATTGACTCAATTTAATTAATCTCGTTAATTGAAGAGTATTCAATCTCCATGGTTGATGTCCAATTTTAATGCCATGGAGCCCAACTAATTGGCTAAAATGAATATATTGGAGAACTATCAAAGCTCTACACATACCATGTAATACAGTCCTTTCATCTCATATCTCCTGAAAGAGGCCTAGAGTATGATATTTGTTGATGTTTGATCCCTTTATGTGACCTCACCTTTGGAAAACTCCTTTTCTAAATTATCACACCACCTTGTGTAATGATTTTTGAGAATCAATCATTATAGAATATATAAAGGATGTAGTCATTTTTCACAGCATCGAGGAGTTAGACTTCTTCTCAGATCTCACAAACCTCGATGCCAAGTAGCTCATATCCAATATCAACCCAAAAAACCTGTTAGGTGGTCAAGGAAGAGTTAAAGCATGAGGACTAGACATAAGGTTACCATGGATCCTCAGATCAGAGGACTAATAATATATATTAGCGTAAGTGAGAAAATTAGCCACTGAGGCTATCTACCGAACTCTTCAACAACTCTTCAATGCTTTGTTCTCTAACAAGCACTCACTGACATATAGCTATATCTCGCACAGTTGCTCATGGAACAATGTAATATTCGATTTATGCATCATTACTATAAATCTATCTGAATCTTAGATACCTTATCTCATAAGATCCTAAGATTTGGAAGATTTGTTATCTCGATCGTGTGAGACTTATTCCATGGTTACCAAACCAAGTCCCATAGTTTTAGGTGACCTAAGGGCTTTATGCAAATATAAGTGAAGTGTAATAAAGCATAAGACAAAGATGGCCATATAAAAATATCATTCAATCAAGTTTGTTTTACAAGGAAATGGATTTTACAAGGCCAATCCTATTAGCTTGCAAGGAACTATTCCAACATTAATTAGGTGTGATTTGTATCGAATTCTATAGAATGGCTATTGAAAGTGATACTACAACTTGTTGGCTTATGGAAGTTAGCAAAATATGAATTAGTGTTCTATGTAGCCCACAACTAAAGATTCAACCATTGAAATTCGAAGAGGACATTGTGGATGGAAAACTCTCTAAGTATGTATGGTTTTAGAAGTAAAAGTCACCATAATTATGTTGGAATAGTGCCCTACGGCCAATTAGAGTAGCATGTAAACTATTTTACTTGTGATACAATCTTAATTGAATTATATTCATTATAATGGCCATCTTGATCTTATGCATATTTTACTTCATTGGCATTTGGTTAAAGCACTTAGATCATACAAGACTATAGAACTTGGTCATGCATTGGGTGGTGATTATGAAACAAGTCTTACACAATTGTGATCTTAAATCTTCTAAGTCATATAATCTTATAAGACAGGGCATCAAAGATTTGAATAAACTTGCACTAATGATGTATTTATCCAAGGGTTGGATGTTGCTCCATTTCATGAGCAAACTATGTGAGACATGGGTAGTGCATGTTAGTGGATGCTTGTTAGAGACCAAGTTCACTAAAAACCCACCTGAAAAATCCACTAGATAGCCATAGTAGCGAGTTCTCTAGCTTACGCTAATATATATAATTAGTCCTTTGATATGTGGATCTATGGTAATCTTATGTTTACATCTTTATGCTTTAACCCTTTCTTGATCACTTTATTAGTCTTTCATGTTAAACTTGGGTATGAGCTACTTAGATATAGAGATTTGGGAGATCCAAGATAGGATCCTACTCCTCATCAATGTGAAGGGTGAGCATATCTTCTATGTATTCTATAATGATCATTTACAATGAGTCCTTGTGTAAGGCAGTATCAAAATTTGGAAAAGGAGCTTTCCAAAGATAAGGTCATAAACTAAAATTGAATATTAAGAATAGAAACATAGTATTGAGACTATTAGGGAGCCAACAAATATCTTATCCTAGATTTTCTTTTTAGAGATAAGAGATAGAAGGACTATATTTGTATGGTAACCATAGAGTTAGAATGGTTCTCCAAGTGTAGATTCATTTGGTCAATTAGTTGGGCTCCATGTGCTTAAGGTTGGACATTGATTATAGAGATTGGGTACTCTCCAATTAATGGAGATTAATTGAATTGTGTCATTAGGTTAAACAAGTTTAAACTAATGTGAATATTTTGATATCCTTAAGTCACAAGAGTCGTGAAACCATGCTCGATGAATGGTAGAACCTAATGGGTCACACACAAAAGCTAATTGGAAATCCTATTTGATGAAAGGAATTTCCTAAGAGCTAGAAATATTCCACCTTGACCGATTTTAGAGAGAAATGGTTGACACAATATTTTGGCCATGTTAGCTCAATCAATTTAAAATTAAATTGATCTAAATAATTTAAGGAGTTAAATTAAATCAATTAAGTTAAGGAGTTAATTTAATTGTTGCCACATAACTATCAATTGGTCAAGTTAACTTAAGAAGTTAAGTCAACACCTTCTAGCTTAGAAAGTTAAGCTAATTGACTTGAAGAGTCTAGTGAAAGTTGATTAATTAAATTAAGAGGTTAATTAATTAATATGAAGAAATGATTTGGAGGGAAATTCAAAATGAAAGAGTTCATTTGGAGTGCATTTGAATTTATTTGGATGATATTTCCTAATATGAAATGAAGATTCCAAATGAAATTCAAATGCAAGTGAAATGTGATTTCATATACAATTTGCTTGCTTAGGTGACATCTCATGGGAGGTGTGATGCCAACTAGCATTGCACCTTCTTTCCCTCTATATAAAGATATAGAGTAGCCGGCCGCCTTGCTTGCTTACACAATCTAAAGTTAGATTCCATTTTCCCCTCTAATTTTGTGATTCTATTATGAGCTTCACATTTGTTTCACCTCTCATTTCTCCTAATTTATCATGGTGTTGGTGATCTTGTGCCCAAATTGAGCCAATTCTGAGGTGATTTGGTTAGGCAATTGTTGCTTTCATGTTGCTGAGCTACTGAAAGATAATTTCAAGGTGTTGAAGTGTTCTTTCTCTTTTTCTTGGATTTTGAGCATTCAAGGTAATCCTTTATCCAAATCTGAATCTAAGGCATGATTAAATCCTTGGTTTCGAGTGTAGCCTAATTAATTTAGCCATGTTTTTATTCATTATTTTGGATCCTAATATTACATTGACTTCAACTAGTATTGGAGCCTAATTTCATGATTAGATTTGGATTTTTGATTGATTGATTCATGTGATAGATTGATAAAAATCTCCAAATGCTTGATCCAATTTATGGATTAAAGTGTTTAGATGGTAATGCCTATAGCTCCTTTGTTGAAGAATTGAAATCATGCTAATATACATTTGAAGTGTTAACTCATATGGTTTGTATGTTTCAATTCATAGTTGCTAATGTGGAATGTTGATTTAGCATTTGTAGATGTTATATGTTGATATAGCATCTTACGTTTAGCCTTAAGGAGTTTTGGTCATTTTTGGAGAATGTTGATTCTCACTTAAACTTGATTTAAAGCAAGTTTGAGCACTTAAATTTCCATTTTTTAAAGATATTTTAAATCTAAAATTTCATCAATAATGTGTGATTTGATGTTTAGGAAGTGTCCTAAAATTTATGGTGCACAAAACTTTTGCCAAAAATGGGTTGACTAGTTCCCAACCCCATAGCAAGGTGTGGCCGTGCTGTGGCAAGGCATTAGTATGGCAGCAGACATGCCAGGGGCACACATGCCGCCCAGCCGTGTGCTTAACCCAGGTAATAGTGGCTAGTTTAGGGAGGGATGAGTTTTGAGCCTATTTTTGTGTTCTATAAATGACTAAAAATGTTATAAATCACACACAATTGATGCACAAGTGTTGTGTAAGTTCTCAAAACTTTGTTTGACATTTTTGATTGCTTTCAAAATCTTGTTAAAATTAGTCGTCAATGTTGAGGCATAATTGTTATGCTTGTTCAATTCATTGTTTACAAGATAAGCACTTAATTGTTAGAATTGAATGTCAATTCTTGGTTTATTTGTTGTTCATTCAAGTGTTGAATGAATGGGGATGATCACAAGCCTTTGATACTGATTTTATTTGTTTCAAGTTGGTGAAATGGGTTGCATTAAATTGGTGTTTGTATACTTTTTAATTTCTACCTTGCATTAAATTGAGGACTTTCTTTGAGGATTTCTTTAATTTCTACCTCTTAGATTAACCTTGTAAACTATTTCCTTGTAGGAAAATCTTGATTGAATAATATTATTTAAATAGCCATCTTTATTTTATGCTTATTATTACTTCACTGGTGTTTAGATGAAGCTCATAGATCACATAAGACTACAGGACATGGTCATGCATTGGGTGGTGACCATGGAATTAGTCTTATACGGTTGTAATCTTAAATCTTCTGAGTCATAGGATCTTATGAGATAGAGAATCTAAGATCCGAATAGATTTATACTAATGATGCATAAATCTAAAAGTTTGATATTGCTCCATTCCATAAGTGAGGCCACATGAGATATGAGTGCATGTTAGTGGGTGCTTGTTAGAGAACAAGTCATTGAAGACCTACCCAGAGAATCCACTAGATAGTCATAATGGCAAGTCGGTAGTAACAAGTTCTCTAGCTTACACTAGTGCATATAATTAGTCCTTTGACCAGAGGTTCATAGTAATCATGTGTTTGGTCCTAGTGCTTGGACTTCTCTTGGGTCACCTAACAAGCTGTTCAGATGGTGATTGGGTATAAGCTACTAGACATGGAGGTTTATGAGATCTAAAATGGAATCTAACTCATCGTCTTTATGAAGGGCAAGTGCATCTCTTATGTATTCTGTAATGATCGATTATAAAAAGTCCTTACACAAGGTAGTATGATAATTTGGAAAAGGAGTTTTCCATAGATGGGTTCATAAACCAAAATTGAACATCAAGAATAGAAACAAGTATCGAGTTTATTAGGGAGCTAGCAAATATATAGCCCTTGGCCTTTTTCAGGAGATAGAAAACGGAAGGACCATAATTGTATGATATGTGCATAGCTATAATGGTTCTCCAAAAGCATTCATTTCAGCTAATTAGTTGGACTCCATGTAGTTGAGGTTGGACATTAACCATGGAGATTGGGTACTCTTCAATTAATCAGATTAATTGAATTGAGTTAATTAGTTTAAAAGTGTTTTAAACTAAAATGAATATAAGTTATTCAAAAGTCACAAGGAGTTGTGAGCCTATGTCTAATAAATGGTAGACTCTATTGGGTCACACACAAAATCTAATTAGTTTCTGAATTAATTGAGGATTTTTTCTAAAAGTTAGAATATTCACACCTAGTGGACCGATTTTGAGGTGATCAATTTTGTTGTCAATTTTTGATTGATTAATTTAGGTGTTAAATTAATAAATTAATTTAAGGAGTTAAATTAGACCAATGATTAAAGAGTTAATTATTTGGTGCCATTTAATTTCCGAATGATCAAAGTTTACTTAAAGAGTTAAGTTAAAAAAATTAAGCTTAAGAGTTAAGCTTGTTGACTTAAGAGTTAAGCCAAATATTAATTAATTAAATTAAAGTGTTTAATTTAATTAATAAAAAGAATATATTTTGGAGAAAAAATTCAAATGAAGAGTTCATTTGACTTGGCATTTTAATTAATTTGAAATTAGATTCTAAATTAGACTAAAATGCACACGAAGTTCAAATAAGATTTGAATTTACATCTATCAACTTGGCATACAAGTTGGCTACCCACCTTGAGAAAGGTGTGATGCCAAGTTGGCATCACACCATTCTCTCTCTATATATAGATATAAAAGGGGCATATATTTATCACTTGCATTTTGGTTAGAAGATTAGAATCTTTCACATTTTCCTCCAAAAATTCTCTCTAAGAATTGTCTCGTGTGTTGAAGCTTTGCTCTCTATTCTTCTCCTACCTGAAAATTGGCTTCCACCATAGATTTTGTCCACTCTTTCTCCAGTTACAAGCGAGGAGAAATTGAAAGTTCAATTGGTGTGAGGATCATTACAATAGAGGCAAAACATTTGGTTTGCTTGCTTTTGGAGATCTATTTTGTAGCATAATAGTTTTGATGAATCTTTTCTAAGAGATCCAGAGTGTGTTTTGCTTTGAATTTTTTATAATGTCTTTATCAAGTGTTGAGAAGATAAAGTAATATTGTTCATGATTTTTGGAAAAGTTTGGATGAGGCAAAAGTTGCTCTCTTCTAGTTGCGCTAGTTTCTGGCAGATTCTAGATTGGTGAAAGGTTCACCATTTTCTCCTTGGAAATTTGCTAATCCAGGTAATTTTGTTCCTAAATCTCAATCATTAGCATGTTTGAATCCTTGTTAGTTTGTTTAGCCTAGTTAATTTTAATTTTGAATTTTTGATTATTGGATCTCAGTACTACACTAGCTTTCATTCTTTTTCTTGTAAATGTTGCAAGATGCAAAGAAAACTAATGGAGGTTTGAAGACCCATGAATATATGGGATACACTCATGAAATAGTTAGATTTTAATCACCCTACTTAAAATGTGGTGCACCTATGGCTCTAAGTGCACTACTTAGTTAAAGCTTAAGTCACCCCACCTTAGGAGCATGCTAGGAACATTTATTTATTTATGCTTTTCATTTCTTATTGATGTATGAGATGCATGGTTAGGATATATAAGTCTTAAATAAGAAAATAAAATTGATAAGATCTTTGCAAGTAAGAAAATCTCTCCATTGAGAAAGTCTAGGTGTTTTTCAAAATATTAAGTCAAAATGGATACAAATTAAATGGAGTTTTAATTAATCCATGTCTTTTACCAATAGTAATGACATGACTCCACTACTATCTTTGTGTGATGCTACTCGATCATAGAGGTCACACTTGCGTGGAAAGTTGTGATCATATACTATCTTTGTGTGATGCTTCCCATGCATTGGCACTCGGTCACTACGGATGTCGTGAAGCGGTCTCAAATTAAAGTTTGATTGATAGGTCTGACTCAGCACCTAGTAATGCAGATGGCATGTGACACATAGATCTATATGAAAAGTGAGGCAAAATATGTTAAGAGTTGCATGAGATATAATTAGCAAAAGTTGCTTATGTTTCAATTATTTATGGATGGCACTTACTCATGGTGGTCCATTTACAAGTTCTTAAGGTCTTGATTCTTAGTAGGAAATATGATTTCCTGAATTCTTCTAGGGAGTGAAGAATTTGACAAAATAGCAGGAGAAAAACATGCTTGAAAGACCATGAACATGTTTTCAATATCAATGCTCAATCATGTGCTTATACTCTTCTTTTCACCTTTGGTGGATTTTTGAAATCTCAAATTTAAAATGGCTAAAAATCCACTCCACATTATCTCATAAACCAATAATCTAACTGGGCCAAACTTCTACAATTAGTTGAGAAATCTCAAGATTATTCATGATTTCGAAAAGAGGACCTATGTTCTAATCAAAGTTCAACGGACACCATTGGTAATGATGCCACTAATGAGGTACATTAATTGTTCATGAAGTTCATGGATGATGATCTACAAACAAGATGCATCATTATGGCTTCTATAATTAATAAGCTACAAAAGACTAGGGACTCAAATGAGCCAAGCCTAGTTGAGCCAAGTTTCATCTAATTTTTTTGGCTCGAGCTTGAGTTCAAATCAAATGTATTGAGCTTGAGTTTTGTGAGCTCAAGAAATTGAGGTTCGAGCTCAGCTTGAGTAGTGGTTTGAGCTCAGCTCAGCTTTGTTTGATTCATTAGGCATGAACTCATGATCAAGTTATGGGCTCGAGCTCGAAAAGTTAAATTATTTTATAAAAAATTTTAAAATTAGTATATTTTATTATATTATTTTATAAAATCAAGTTATAGGCTCAAGTTCGACTAAGGCTGGAGCTTGAAAAATTAAATAATTTTATAAAAAAATTTTAAAATTAGTATATTTTATTATATTTTTTATATATAAATATTTTTTTAAATAAAAAATATAGGCTCATGAGCTTGTGAACAAGAATTATTTAGCTTGAGCTCAACGTAAAACTTACATGAGCTTGGCTCGAGTTCAAATTCTTCAAACTCGAGCTTGAACACATTTCGAACTAGCTCATCAAGCTCACAAGTTGGCTTGATTCATTTGCATCCCTACAAAAGACTTACGAGCACATGAAACATGCTCACAAGATCTCATACTCCTACAAAAGTTGTTTAGTGTTCAAACTAGACAAGAAAGGTTTATTTTGTCTAGAGAGCTCTTTAGGTCAAGAATGAATAAGGGCACAAGTATTCATGAACACAGGGTAACACAAGTATTCATGAACACAGGGTAAAGATGATCAGGCTCATTAAGAAACTTGATCAACTAGACGTGATTATAAACAATGAGCTCCAAGCGAATTTGATCTTTCAATCATTGTCTAGCTCCTTTGACTAGTTCATTATGAACTTTGATATGTCAAGCAAGAAGTGATGATTAACAAATTCATCAATATGTTGTTGACCGCCGAGGCGACTATGAAAAAACATAAACGTCATATGCTTGCTTGCTCTTTCAAGTCTAAGTGCCCTAGGGGTTCTAGAAAGGGAGGTAAAAGAAAGAAATATTCTTCCTCTATGGAAAAGCAACCGTTGAAGAGTTCAGAGGGGAGTCAAGAAAAAGAAAGAGGCTAAAACTAATGCTAATAGTTTCCATTGTGGTGAAAAAAGACAATTGGAAAGGAATTGCAAAGCTTACCTTGCAACCCTTGAGAAAGGAATGTACTTTTTCGAAATGCACTTGATGATAAATTCTTCCTGATAGGTATTTGATATGGCATGTAGTTCTCACATTTGTAATTCGTTATAGGGGATGGAAAGACGAATGAGTCTTAATAAAAGGGAAATCATCTTCCACCTTGGAAATAGAGTAAAGGTTGCAGCCATGATTGAAGGTGTAGTCAAGTTAAACTTGGGCAGTGCTTGTATTATACTTGATCTTTGTTTCCATGGGCCCTAAGTTAGACTTAGGGAATGGTTGCATTGTACTTCATTCTTATTTCTATATGCCCAATCTTATAAAGAATATTATTTCTATTCCTATTTTGGATAATGAAGGATATGATTTTCCAATATCTAATGGGATGTTGAAAGAATTAAAGGGTGGCTCTTTAATTGCATAAGGTATGTTAAACAATGGATTGTACATACTTGATTCTCAACCTTCATTGATGCACATTCAATCAAATAAAAAAAATTAGATAACCAAGAGAATGCCATCTTGTTGCATGCGATACTTGGCCATATTTCTAAAAATAGGATGAACAAGTTAAAAGTTCTCAAAGCACTAAACATTAGTGGCATTGAGGACCTTCCTATTTGTGTATCTTGTTTAAAGGAAAAAATGACCAAGGCTCCTTTTGGGGGACAATCAAAGCCAACCATAAGTTCTTTAGATTTGATCTATACAAAAATTTGTGGCTTATTAAGAGTTAGTGTGAGAGGAGGCTATTCTTACTTCATCACCTTCACTGGTGATACTTGGTTTGGACATGCATATTTTATGAAGTGCAAGTCCAAAACTTATGAAAAGTTTGAAGAGTATAGGAATGAATTAGAAAATCAAATGGACTAAGTATTAAAGATCTTTGATAGGATCGAGGGAGAGAATACTTACATATTGAATTCTTTAGATTATTTAAAGGAAAATGGGATTATTTCTAAATGGACTTCATCTGGCATACCCCAACACAATGGAGTAGCCGAGAGGAGAAATCATACTTTGTTGGACATTATACGTTCCATGATGAGCTTTTTTTATGTTTCTATATCCTTTTGAGGATATGCCTTCGAAACAACAATGAGGCTGCTAAATGTAGTACCCTCAAAGTCGGTGCCAAAAATATTACATAAGATGTGGTATGGCAAAGCATCCTCTTACTCTTATCTAAAAGTTTGGAAATCTCCTACTTATGTCAAGCGGCTAGTGGGAGACAAGTTGGATAGTAGATCCATCTTGTGCAAATTTGTGGGATAGCCAAGAGAGTCTTTGGACTATTACTTTTATGATCCCTCTGAACAAAAGGTATTTGTTTTGAAGAATGCCTATTTTTTGGAAAAGAAATTTCTATTAGATAAAAATGGTGTTGTTGTTGAACTTGATGGAGTTCAAGATGATCATCAAATACCACAAGAGGGGGAAACAAGTGAGCAACAAGAGCCTTACACACAACATCTAAGAAGGTCGGACCGAATGAAGAAGCAACTCGAAAGATTTTGATTCCTTCATGAGATGGGCCAATTGGGTATTGATTTGAAGACCTATAATTCCTTCATGTTGAACATAGACTTGGGACATCAGCTTGATGCCATGAAATCTAAAATGAACTTCATGTACTCCAATAAAGTATGGACTTTGGTATATCCACCAAAAGGTATAGTGAAAACAAGTAGGGCACCAAGATCCAATTATTAAAACTTCAAAAGTATGAAATTAATTAGTTCTTACAAGCATAAAAAAGGATTAAATCATGATAGGGATTCATATTTGGTGATAGCATTACCTAGAAAAGCAAAATCTAAGGAGTGACTTGTGAACTCTTCACAATTCCAGAAACTATCTGCAATTTGCATAGTTGGAAAAGTGCAAAAATCGCCCAACCAAAACTACTCCAAAAATTTGATAAAATTACTGGAGTTTCTAAACACCTTGAATAACGCTCTGTAAAACTTTTGGATCAAAAATAGTTCTGTAACTCCTTGGAAAAATTCGCCAAATTAGACTCTATGCATGTGGATATCCAAAATTAGCAAACTCTCTTATTTGCCTCTATTGTTATAATCCACAAACCAATTAGATCTTCCAAAATATGTAGTATATAAGTTGGATTAATACCAGAGATGCAATAATGGTGGAGGCTGATTTCAGGTTGAAAGGAAGAAAAAGAGAGCAAAGCTTTCAACAAATGAATGTAGTACTTACAAGGGGTTTTTGGAGGGAAATTGCAAAGAATCTAATTCTTCACAAATGGTGTGATACTTTTGGCCGATCCTCTCTTTCTCTATATATATATATAGATGCTGAATAGTGTGATGCCAAGGTGGCATCACACATTCCACGAGGAGGCGCTCAAGTGGGGGTGCCAAGGTGGCAAATTAAATTCAAATTTCATTTGAATTTAATGTGCATTTTAATTACATTTGAAATCTAATTTCAAATTACTTAAGATGCAAGTTTATATGAACTCTTTGTTTGAATTTTCCCTCCAAAATTCAATCTTCCCAATAATTAAATTAAACTCTTTAATTTAATTAATTATTCTTTGACTTAATTCTTTAAGTCAAACAACTCAATTTGTTAACTTAACTCTTTAAGTTAACTTGACCAATTGATGGTCATGTTGGCATGAAATAATTGACTTCTTAATTATAAGTCTAATTTAACTCCTTAAATTAATTGATTAATTTAACACTTAAATTAATTAAGCCAAAAATGATCTTCAAAATTGGCACCATAAAATTGGTCTATTAGGAGTTCATTTTCTACCACTTCAAAAATTGTTTTCATCAATTAGGAAGCTAATTGAATTTTATGTGTGACCCAATAGGTTTTACCATTCATTGGACATGGGCTCACAACTCCTTATCACTTTTGAATATCTTATATTTATTTTAATTTAAAATTCCTTTTAAACTAATCAACTCAATCTAATTAATCTCATTAATTGAATAGTACCTAATCTTTATAGTTGATGCCAACCTCAAGCCCATGGAGCCCAACTAATTGGCCAAAATAAATATATTGGAGAACCATCATAGCTCTATACATGCCATGCAAATACAGTCTTTTCATCTCCTATCTCTCAAAAGAGGCATAGGGCAAGATATTTGTTGGCTCCCTACTAACCTCGATGTTATGTCTCTATCCTCAATGTTTGATCATGTTGTATGACCTCGCCATTGAAAAACTCCTTTTACAAATTGTCACATCACTTTGCGTAAGAATTTTTGGGAATCAATTATTATAAAATACATAGGAGATGTACTCATCTATCACAACTGTGAGGAGTTGGATTCCATCTTGGATCTCACAAATCTCTATGCCAAGTAATTCATATCCAACTCAACCTAAAAGACCTACTAGGTGATCAAGGAAGAGTCAAAGTAGAAGACTGAACACAAGGTTACCATGGATCTATTAGAATAGTATCCTACAAGCTAATGAGATTGGCCTTGTATAAACTATTTTCTAATAAAACAATCTTGATTGCATGATACTTTTATATGGTCATCTTCATCTTATGTTGTATTATTCTTCACTTGTATTTAGATGAAGCCCTTAGATCACCTAAAAGTGCAGGACTTGGTTTAGTGACCATGGAATAAGTCTCACGTGGTTGTAATCTTAAAACTTACAAGTCATAGGATCTTATGAGGTGAGGCATCTAAAATCTGGATAGACTTGCACTAATGATGCATAAATTCAAGAGTTGGACATTGCTCCATTCCATGAGCAACTGTATGAGATATAGGTATATGTTAGTGGGTGCTTATTATAGAATAAGGCATGGAAGACCTATTAAAGAATCCATTAGATAGTTGTAGTGGCAAGTTAATAGTTTCTAGTTTTCCTTCTTATGCTAGTGCATATTATTGGACCTCTAACATGAGAATTTATGGTAACCTTGTTTCCGACCCTCATGCTTTAACTCTTCCTTGACCACCTAGTAGGTCTTTCGAGTTGAGATTGGATATGGGCTACTTAGCATAGAGGTTTGTGAGATCCAATATTGAATTTAACTCCTCGCTGTTGTGAAGAGCGAATGCATCTCATATGTATTTCATAATAATCAAAATTACTCTAATCTATGAGCAACTGTATGAGATGTTGGTGTATGTTAGTAGATGCTTGTTAGAGAATAAGACATTAAAGACTCACCGGAGAATCTACTAGTTAGCCACAGTGGCAAGTGAGTATCAGCTAATTCTCCTACTTGTGCTAGTGCATATTATTAATCCTTTGACCTAAGGATCCATGATAACCTTATATTCAATTCTCATGCTTTGACTTTTTCTTGACTACCTAGTGCGTCTTTTAGGTTGAGATTGGGTATGAGCTACTTCGCATGGAGGTTTGTGAGATCTAAGATGAAATCCAACTCCTCAGTATTGTGAAGGGCAACTATATCTCCTATGTATTCTATGATGATCGATTCCTAAAACTCCTTACACAAGGTGGTGTGATAATTTGGAAAAAGGGTTTTATAAAGATGAGTAACAAAACATGGATCAAACATTGAGAATAGAAACATAGTATTGAAGCTATTAGGAAGCTGACAAATATCTTACCCTAGGCTTCTTTTGGGAGATAAGAGAAAAAAAGACCATATTTACATGGTACATTTAAAGTGATGATAGTTCTCCAGAATATTCATTTTGGCCAATTAGATGGGCTCCATGAGCTTGAGGGTGGACATCGACCATAGAGATTGGCTACTTTTCAATTAATGAGATTAATCAAATTTAGTTGGCTAGTTTAAAAGGAGTTTTAAACTAGAATGAATATAAGATATTCAAAAGTCACAAGGAGTTGTGAGCCTATGTCTAATGAATGATATAACCTATTAGTTCACACACAAAATCCAATTAGCTTCCTAATTGATGGAGAGAATTTTCTAAAGTGTTAGAAAATGATGTCTCCTAGTGAACTGATTTTTGGGGCCAAGTTTGAAGGTCAATTTTAGCTAAGTTTGAAGGTTAATCTTAGCTTTATTTATTTAAGTGTTAAATTAATCAACTAATTTAAGAGTGAAATTAGATCAATAATTTAGAGTTTAATTATATGGTGCCAACATAATCATCAATTGGTCAAGTTAACTTAAAGAGTTAAGTTAACGAATTTAGCTTAAGAAATTAAGCTAGTTTAACTTAAAAAGTTAAGTCAAAGGATAATTAATTAAATTAAAGAGACTAATTTAATTAATTAGGAGAATGAATTTTGGAGAGAATACTCAAGTGAGATTTGAGATGGCATCTTAATTAATTTGAAATGAGATTCCAAATGTAATTAAGATGCAAGTGAAATTCAAGTGAAATTAGGATTCAAATTTTGCCACCTAGGCACCCCCATTGGCTGCCCCCTTTATGGAATGTGTGATGCCATCTGAGCATCACACAATTCCACATCTATATATAGATATAGAGAGATGGCTGACCAGATTAATGTCTATTGATTTGAATAATTAGATTATTCATTTTTCCCTCTAAATTATTTGCAAGCTAGCATTTCATGTGTTGAAAGCTAAGTTTCTTTCTTCATCTTCCTACCCTGAATTCAGCCTCCACCATTAGAAAATCTCTAGTATTTTTCCAACTCATAGACTAGAGATTTAGAAAGATCTCATTGGTGTGTGAATCTTCACAAATAGAGGCAAGGTGTGTGACTTGCTCATTTTTGGAGATCCACCTGCTTGAGGTCTGACTTTATGATTTTCTCAAGAGAGTTCTAGATGGCTAATTGATCTAAACTTTTAACTGGAAGTTCTCCAAGGTGTTGGCTAGATCTATCTATCTTTTTAGAATTTTTGAAGGCAATTTGATAGGGAGATCGTTGCATTCTGCTCACTGTGCCACAAGCAGGCAAATTCTGGAACCAGTGAAGTGTTCATTTGATACTCCTTGGATTTGCTCGTCAAGGTAATCGTCTATCTAAATATAAATCAAAGAAATGATTAGATTCTTGATTTTCTTGTAGGCACTAGTTACTTTGATGTTTTAAAAATTTGATATTAGATCCTAGTGTCTTAATTACCTTCAAGTGGTGTCAGAGTCAAAATCATGCTTATATTTGGATTTTATTTGCTTGATTGAATTGTGATGGATTAATCTAGATCACCATATTCTCGATTCAATTGATGTATTGGAGAATTTGGTTGATTTGTATGTGCTCTTTGATTGGTGGATTAAAAGCATGTTATTGTGTGATTTAAGTGTTAATTCTTGTAATTAGTGTGCTTTAATTCATAGTGATTAATGTTGAATGTTGATTTGGTATTAATTGATATTATATGTTGGTATAGCATGTTAATTAATAGCTGAAATAATTTTGGTCATTTTTGGATCTAATATGATTGGAATTATGTTGGAGATTTTCTGAAGAATTTGATTCTTACTTTTCCTAATTTTTGAAAGCATGTTTGAGCACTTATATTTCCAGTTTTAAAAGGCATTTTGAATCTATAAATCAATCTAAAATATATGTTTTAATGTTGAGAACATGTGCTAAAATTATTGGTGCATAAAAGTTGAGTGGAGAACATACTTGACAAGCTATAAATCCCCAAAGGCAAGGTTGCCAGCACAGCCTAAGTGCTGGTCGAGCAGCATAGGCACATCATGTGCACAGGATGCCTAGCCATACACCAAGGGCTGCCATGTAGTCCTATTTTAGGGGCATATAGTGAGCTTTGAGTTATTTTCTCAACGCTTTTAATGCTCAATAAGTTTTTGCACTATACACATTTGGTACACAAGTGTTGTTCAATGTCTTAAAATTATGTTTAACATATTTGAATGCTTTTGACAATTGGATAAAGTTGATCTCCAATTTATGGCATAAGTGTGATACTTGGTTCAATTATTTGTATGTGAGATAAGCATTTAATTATTGGAATTAATTGTTAATTTTAGATTTATTTATTGCTCATTTAATTGTTGAATGAATGATGAATGAATGGGGATGATCATGAGCTTTTAAAATTGATTTTATTTGTTTGAAAATTGTTGAAATGGGTTGTATTAAATGAGGTTTGCATGGAGCAAAGAGTTATTAGAGTAGAACTACTAAGATTGAGGATTTCTATTTCATGTAAATGTTGCATGGAGCAAGGAGGCCATTTGGAGACCCATGAATATATGGAATATACTCATGTAATAGTTTAGTTTAATTCAATCTACTAAAATCAACCAAAGTGATGCACCTATGGCTCTAAGTGCATTACTTGATTAGGCTTATGGTCATCCTACCCTAGGAGCATGCTAGGCTATTTACTTATTTACACTTTTCATATCCTATTGATGTGTGAGATGTATGACTAAGATATAGAAAACCTAAATAAGAAGATAAAAATGATGAAATTTTTGCAAGCAAAAATCCTCAAATTAGAATGTCTAAAAATTTTCAAAAATTAAGTTAAAATGGATACAAATTAAAAGAGTTTTAATTAATTTAAGTTTTCCATCAATAATGTATGCCATGATGTTGCTATCGATTTTGTGTGAAGACACTCGGTTACAGGGGTCACACTTAGGAGGAAAGCTGTGAGCATATACTTAGTATAAGATACACCTTTGACTTGGGAACCCTCACACATTGGCACTTGGTCATGGGGGATATAATGAGGCTATATTGAGATAAAGTTTGATTGGTGGATTTGACTCAACACTTAGTAGTATAGATGACATACAGTCACATGGGTCCATATGAACAGTGAGGCGAAATATATCAAAAGTTGCATGAGATGCAATTAGCAAAAGTTGATTACCTTTTGATTGCTCGTGGATGGTACTCGATCACAGGGGTCCATTGGCAAGTCATTAGAGTCTTGATTCTGACTAAGAAATTTGATACCTTGAATTCTTCTTAAGGGTGAAAAATTTGATAAAACGGTAGGAGAAAAACATGCTTGAAAGATTATGAACATGTTTTCAATATCAAATTCAATCACATGCTCATATTCTCTTTTTCTCCTTTGAGGATTTATGAAATCTCAAGAATGGTTAAAATTCCACTCAATGTTATTTTGAAAACCAATAAACCAATTGTGCCAAACTTTCACAATTGACTTAACCTCAAAAATCATTCTAGATTCCTAAAAGTAGATATAGGTCTGATATCATGGTATTCCTAATCTCTTTGGAAATAATATAGATCTAGAGACACGTGAAAAGTTCCTGAATTGGGCTTAGGATCATCCTATTTATTAGTCTCATGATAGCATCTAAAAACTTTAAAAGTCTCAAGGACACATGAATTATACCTTTGTTAAAATTTACAAAGAGTTGTAAAGCAAATGAGGTATGAGAAGTTCATGTTGTTAAGGGAGATTTTTCAAGCTAGGATGGATGAAAGGTCATGTGTTATCAACTACGATATAAAGATGATTAGGCTTGGAAAAGCTTTTCAATGTGGACATAGTGACGAACAACGATCTCCATGAGAATTTTATCCTCATATCCTCACTGAGTTTTATTGATCAAAATGTTGATCTAGATGGAGACTAACATGACAAGGCTAAACCTTTGACACTTATTTCCTCTTCCACGTCTATGGGCCCTAGGTTTGCTAGAAAGGGAGGTAAAAGGAAGAAATGTTCTTTCTCTATGGGAAAACAACTATCAAAGGCATTTGAAGGAGTCAAGAAGATCATAGAGGATATAGTTGATATTATTTGTTTCTGTTTTGGCAAAATAGGCCATTGGAAGCTTAGTAAGGATTACCTTACAACCTGTAAGAAAGGTGTGCACTTATTGAAGTGCATTTTAAGTTAAATTCTTCCTCATAGATATATGATATCACATATGGTTCTTTTCTTTGTAAATTGTTATGAAGAATAGAAAAAAGAATAGAACTAAGTGATATGGATATGATCCACCTCCTTGGTTAAGCCGCAAGAGTTGTGTCCAAAGTCGAAGGCGTACAATAAGTTAGACATAGAGAACTCCATACTTGTATTGGAATTTTGTTACATAGTACCATATATTGTTGAAAATATTATTTCAATTCTCATTTTGGATAGCAAAGGATTTGATTTTTTTATATCAAATGCTCAATTGAAGGCATTAAAAATGGGTTCTTTAATTGCTCATGATACACTTAACAAAATATTGTACATATTGGATTCTTAACCATTACTAATGCACTTTCAACTAAGTAAGCAATTGGATATCCAAGATAATGCCATTATGTGGCATATAAAACTTGGTCATAGCTCCCAAAATGTTAGATAAACGAGTTAGAAGCTCTCAAAGTACTAAATATTAATGGCATTGAGAACCTTCTTGCTTGAGAATCTTGTTTGAAGGGATAAATAACCCAAGATCCTATTGTAGGATAAATGGAGCGCTCCACAAATCCTTTGAATTTGATCCATACAAATGTTTGTGGATCACTAAGAGTTAATGGGAGAGAAGGCTATTCTTACTTCATCTCTTTCACCGATGGTAATAGTTGATTCAAATAAATGTATCTTATGAAGTACAAGTTTGAGGCCTTTGAGAAGTTCGAAGAGTATAGAAATGAAGTATAAAAGAAAAAGGGACTTAGTATTAAAGCTTTTCGATTGGATTGAGAGGAAAAATATTTAAGTACTATGTTTTTGGATTATCTAAAGGAGAATAGGATTTTCTCTCAATGGACCCCATCTAGCATACTTCAACATAATGGAATAGCTAAAAGGAAACACTGTACCTTGTTAGACTTGGTACATTCCATAATGAGCTTCTTCGATGTGCTTAAATCCTTTTGAGGATACACCTTAATGACGGCAGCAAAATACCATATGCGATATGGCATGGAAAAATACCATTTTACCACTATCTAAGGGTTTGGAGTTCTCCCGTCTATGTGAGACGGGCGGTGGAAGATAAGTTAGATAGTAGATTCACCTTGTGCAAGTTTCTAGAATATCTAAAAAAGTCTGTGGGTTATTAGTTTTATGATCCCTCGGAACAAAAAAGTATTTATTTTGAGGAATGCCACATTTTTGGAAAAGAAATTTCTATAAGATGGAAAAGGCATTATAATTGAACTTAATGAAGTTCAAGATAATCAATAAATCCCATAAGCAGTAGAAATAAATAAATACAAAGAGCCTCACACACAATCTTTGAAAAGGTCAGACTAGATCAAGAAATAACCCAAAAAGTTTGGATTTCTACATGAGATGAGTCAATCGGATAGAGATCCAAAGACCTATGATGAAGCTATGTTGGATATAGACTCGGGACATTAGCTTAAATCCATGAGATTTTAAATGGACTCTATGTACTCAAATAAAGTATGGACTTTAGTAGATCCACTAAAGGGAATAATTTCAATTGGTTGCAAAAGGATCTATAAGTAAAAGCTTGAGATAAATGGAGAAATGGTGATTTTTATGACACGACTAGTGGCAAAATATTACTCTCAAAGACCTGGCATTGATTTTGAGGAAACTTTTTCACCAGTTGCTATGCCTGAGTCCATTCAGATTCTACTTATCATACCTGCATATTATGACTATGAGATATGACAAATGGATGTGAAAATCGCTTTCCTCAATGGTGACATTAAAGAAGAAATTTATATAGAGCAACCACAAAGTTTTACATCTAAATATAGTGAGCAAAAGGTTTGTAAACTCCAGAGATCCATTTATAGACTCTAATTGGCATCCCAAACTTGGAACATACATTTTGATAAGATAGTCAAATTGTTTGAATTTAAAAAAGGCGTATGAACCTTATGTGTACAAAAAGGCTAGTGGAAGTAATGTACAATTTATTGTGCTTTATATCAATGGTATCTTTCTCATTGGGAATGAGGTAGGAATGTTAGAGTGTACTAAAGCAATGTTATCTACAAAATTCTCCATGAAGAACTTAGGAAATACATCCTACATATTGGGAATATGTATCTATAGAGATAGATCGGGGAGGATGCTGAGGCTTTCCTAAATCCCGTACATTGAACATGATACTAAAGAGGTTTGTATGGAAGAATTCAAGAGAAGATTTCGCCTTTTGGGACATGATCTTTCTCTAGCTTTATGGCTCCTTAGACTGTCAACGAGAGACATAGAATGTCTTACATACCTTATGCATCCATTAGATGGAGCACAATTATATGCCATTCAATGTACAAGAATGAATGTGGCACACTTACTAAGTGTTACCAGTAGATTCCAATCCGATCTCGGTAAATGTTACTGGAGATTGTTAAAATAATCCTTAAGAATGACTAAAGAATGGTTTTTGGTATATAACAATGGAGAATTGAAAATTGTGGAGTTTCTGGATACTAGCTTCCAATCTAATGTAGATAACCTAATATCCACTTTTGGAAACATATTTTACCTTAATGGCAGCATGGGGTGTTGGAAGAGTTCCAACTAGACACCATGGACTAGATAACCACTAAGGTGAAATACTTTGTAGTTTTAGAAACCTCAAAGGAAGGTGTTTGGATAAAACTTTATCCAAGGGTTGGATGTATTGCTAAGCTTGCATAAGCCTATGAATGTCTTTGGAAGATAATTTAGGACTTGAGCTAAGATCTCATCAGTGATCTAAAAATATTAAATGCATTATGATTTTATATATAATATCAATTGATAGAGGTGACAACTGAGGGGATAAAATTGTCTCAGAAGAAAATATAGTAGAACTACTATATTAACCCATAAAAGCTAAAGGTTTTTGGAGGACATCTTATGAAAATGGGTCTTAAAGCCATAGGACATTGGCTTTAGGGAAATTGGGAGATTGTTGGAGTAGTGCCCTACAAACTAAAGAGATTAGCCATGTATAAACTATTTCTTAGTAAAACAATCTTAATTGAATAATATTTTTTTATGGCTATCTTCATCTTATACTTTATTATACATTATTTGCATTTGGATAAAACCCTTAGATCACCAAAGGACTTGTTTTGGTGACCATGGAATAAGTCTCACATGGTCATGATCTTAAATCTTACAAGTCATAGGATCTTATGAGATGGGGCATCTAAGATTTGAATAGACTTGTAAGATTGCTATGAAGTCTAAGGGTTGGAGATTGCTCTATTTCATGAGCAACTGTAAGAGATACAGATGCATATTAGTGGGTTCTTGTTCGAGAATAAGGTACTAAAGACCCATCAAAGAATCCATTAGATAACTGTAGTGGCAAGTTGGTAATGGCTAGTTTTTCTGCTTGCACTGGTGCATATTATTAATCCTTTAACCTGAGGATCCATGGTAATCTTGTATTTAATCCTCATGCTTTGACTTTTCCTTGACCACCTAGAGGGTCTTTTGAGATGAGATTGGGTATAAGCTACTTGGCATGGGGATTTATGAGATCCAAGATGGAATTCGACTCCTCATTATTTGATGGGTGAGTACATCTCCTATGTGTTCTATGATGATCGAATCCTAAAACTTCTTACGTAAGGTGGTGTGATAATTTGAAAAAATAGTTTTTCAAAGGTGAGGTCACACAATTGGGATTGAACATTAAGAATAGAGACATAGTATCAAGGCTAATAGAGAGCTAACAAATATTTTACCTTAGGCCTCTTCCGAGAGATAGGAGAGAAAAGTACCATATTTGCATGGTATGCGTCGTGCAATGATAGTTCTCCAAAATATTCATTTTGATCAATTAGTTGGGCTCCATGGGTTTAAGGGTGGACATTGACTATAGAGATTGAGTACTCTTTAATTAATGAGATTAATTGAATTGAGTCAGCTAATTTAAAATTACTTTTAAACTAGAATGAACATAAGATATTTAAAAGTCACAAGGAGTTGTAAGCCCACATCCAATAAATGGTAAAACCTATTGGGTCACACACAAAATCTATTCACTTTCCTAATTGATAGAAAGAATTTTCTAAAGTGTCAGAAAATGATGTCTTTTAATGGACAGATTTTTGGGGCTAAGTTTGAAGGTCAATTTTAGCTTGATTGATTTAAGTGCTAAATTAATCAACTAATTTAAGAGCTAAATTAGATCAATAAGTATGGAGTTAATTATGTGGTGCCAACATGACCATCAATTTGTCAAGTTAACTTAAAGAGTTAAGTTAACGAATTTAGTTTAAGGAGTTAAGCTAGTTTGACCTCAAGAGTTAAGTCAAAGGATAATTAACTGAATTAAAGAGTTTAATTTGATTAATTAGGAAGAATGAATTTTGGAGAGAAGACTCAAATGAGATTTGAGTTGGCATTGTAATAAATTTAATGATTCCAAATGTAATTAAAATGCAAGTAAAATTCAAATGAAATTAGGATTCAAATTTTACCACCTAAGCACCCCCATTGGTCGCCCCCCATCATAGAGGAATGTGTGATGCTACCTTGGCATCACACTATTCCATACCGATATATAGATATAAAGAGAAAGTTGGCTAAATCAATGCTTATTGGTGTGAAGAATTTGATTTTTCATTTTTCCCTTCAAAATATTTGCAAGCTAGCATTTCATATGTTTAAAGCTAAACTTCTTTCTTCATCTTCCTACCCCAAATTTGGCCGCCACCAGTAGCAAACCTCTAATGCCACTCCAACTCATAGACTAGAGATTTAGGAAGATCTCATTGGTGTATGGATCTTTACAATAGAGGCAAGGCATGTGACTTGCTCATTTTTGGAGATCTATTTACTCGAGGTTCGACTTCGCAATTTTCTCTAGGTAGTTATAGATGGACGATTGATTTGGAATTTTAACTAGAATTTATAAAAGGTATTGGCTACTTTATCTATTTTTTTAGAATTGTTTGAGCTGGTTTGATAGGGCGATCGTCGCATTCTTCTGGCTATGCCACAAGTAGGTAGATTTTGAAACCAGTGAAATGTTCACTTGATACTCCTTGAATTTGTTGATCAAAGTAATCCTCTATCTAAATTTGAATCATAGACATGATTAGATCCTTGATTTTCTTTTAGGCACTAGTTACTTTCATGTTTTGAAGTTTTGATATTAGATCCTAGTGCTTTATTAACCTTTAGGATCCTTAGGTTAAAGGATTAAAATATGTACTAGTGTAGGCAAAAGAACTAGCCACTACCAACTTGCTACTATGACTACGTTATGGATTCTCCAGTGGGTTTTCAATGCCTTATTCTCTAACAAGCATGCACTAATATGCATCCGTATCTCAATAGTTGCTCATGGGATGGAACAATCTTCAACCTTTAGATTTATGCATTGTTAGTGCAAGTCTATCTAGATCTTAGATGCCATATCTCTTAAGATCCTATAATTTAGAAGATTTAAGATCACGATCGTGTGAGACTTATTCCATGGTCACCAAACTATGTCTTGTAGTAATAGGGGATCTAAGGGCTTTATCCAAATGCCAGTAAAGTGAAATAAAGCATAAGATGAAGATGGTCATATAAAGAACATCATTCAATGAAGATTGTATTTCAAGGAAATAGTTTTTACAAGGCCAATCTCATTGGCTGCAAGGCACTATTCCAACATTTAGTACCTATCAATTGCAAATGGATCTATAAGTGAAAACTTGGAGTTGATGGAAAGATAATGACCATTAAGGTGTGATTAGTGGCAGAGACTTGTACTCAATAACCTAATATTAATTTCATGAAAACCTTTTGATCGATTGCAATGCCTAAGTCCATTAGGATTTTACCTGCTATGGTCGTAGATTATTACTATGCGATAAGGCAAATGGATGTGAAACCATTTTCCTTAATGAAAACACTGAAGAATAAATATATATGGAGCAACCACAAAGTTTTACACCTAAAGGGAGTAAGCAAAAGGTTTGCAAACTTGAGATATCCATTTATAGACTTAAACAGGCATCCTGAAGTTAGAACATATGTTTTGATAAGACAGTCAAATCATTTGGCTTTGTCAAATATGTGTATAAACCTTATATGTACAAAAAGGCTAGTAAGGGTAGTATACAATTTATTGTGCTTTATATTGATGGCATTTTTCTAATTAGGAATGAGAGAGAAATGTTAGAGTGTACTAAAGCATAGTTATCTATTCAATATTTTTGAGAAAAATTTGGAAAAAGTGTCCCACACATTATGAATATGTATCTATAAAGATAGATAAAGAAGGATACTGGGGTTTCCTCTAACACGATACATTAACAAGATACTAAAATGGTTTAGGGTGGAAGAATCCAAGAGGGGATTCCTCCCTATGAGATCCAATCTTCATCTTTCCAAATTGATGGCCTCTAAGATTGACAAAGAGAGACTTAGAATGTCCAACATACCTTATGCATCCGTTATATGGAGCATAATGTATGCCGTTCAATGTACAAGGCCAAATATGGCACATGCTTTAAATGTTACAAGCTATTTCCAATATGATCTCAGTGAATGTCAATGGATGGCCATTAAAGCAATCCTTAAGTACTTGAGAAAGACTAACAACTTGCTTTTGGTATATGGCAATAGAGAATTGAAACTTAAAGGATTTTTGAATTCAAGTTTCCAATCTAATATAGACGACCTAAAATCAACTTTTAGATTCATATTTTACCTCAATGGTGGCATTGTAAGTTGGAAGAGTTCCAAATAAGACATCACGGGTGATTCAACCATAGAGACAGAATCTATTATAACTTCAGAAGCTGCAAAGAAATGTATTTGGATGAAAAACTTCATCTAAGAGTTAGAAGTTATGCTTAGCATTGTTGAGCTAATAGTTGTCTTCTGTGACAACAATGGGGTGATAGCACAAGCTAAAAGGCCAAGATCTCATCAACGAGCTAAGCACATTTTGAGGCTACATTACTTGATCCAGGAGATCATTATTAAAGACGACATCCAAGTGGAGAGTGTTGCCTCAAAAAATAATATGATAGATCTACTTATTAAACCCCTATTGCAAAAGGGCTTTAAAGGATATTTTGAGAAGATGGGTGTTAAGACTATGGGGAACTAGCTTTAGGGCAAGTGAAACATTGTTAAAATAGTAACCCACTGCCAATTAGATTGGCATGCAAACTATTTCACTTGTGATACAATCTTGATTGAATGATATTCATTATATATGGCCATTTTTATATTATGCTTATTTTACTTCATGGCATTTGGTTGAAGTACTTAGATGACAGAAAATTATTGGACTTGGTTATACACGGTCATGATCTTAGATCTCCAAGTCGTAGAATCTTATGAGATAGGGTATCTAAGATTTGCATTGACTTGCATTAATGATGCACAAATCCAAGGGTTGGACATTACTCTGTTTCATAAGCAAATCATGTGAAACATAAGTTCATGTTAATAGGTACTTGTTAGAGAATAAGTTCACTAAAGACCTGCCTAGAGAATTCAGAGATAGCTGTGGTAGCAAGTTCTCTAGCTTATGCTTGTGCATATGATTAGTCCTTTAATTTGAGGATCCATGGAAATCTTATGTTTAGGTCCTCATGCTTTGACTCTTCCTTAACTACTTCACTGGTCTTTCATATTAAGTTTGGATATGAGCTACTTAGATATAGAGATTTGTGAGAACCAAGTTAAGATTTGACTCTTTTTCATTGTGAAGGGCTAGTGCATCTTCTATGTATTCTATAATAATCGTTTCCAAAAATGATGTCATAAAATGGAATCAAATATTGGGAATAGAAAACCTAGTATTGAGGCTATTAGGGAGTTGGCAAATATCTTGCCTTAGGTCTTTTTTAGGAGAGAGAAAGCAGAAAAACTGTATTTACATGATAAGCGTAGAGCTGGAATGGTTCTCCAAGAGGATATTCATTCAGCCAATTAGTTGGGCTCCATAGGCTTAAGATTGGACATTGACCATGGAGATTGGTTACTTTTAATTGATGGAGATCAATTGAATTGAGTTATTAATTTAAAGGAGTTTAAACTAATGTGAATATTTTGATATTCTTAAGTCACAAGAGTTGTGAACCCATGTTCAATGAATGGTAGAACCTAATGGGTCACACACAAAAGTCAATTGGAAATCTTTTTTGATGATGGAAATTTTCTAAGAGTTAGAAATATTCCACCATAACTAATTTTGGAGGGAAACAGTTGAGATAATTTTTTGGTCATATTGGCTTGATCAATTTAATTGTTAAATTGATCTAATAGTTTAAGGAGTTAATTATACCAATTCAATTAAGGAGTTAATTTAATTAATGCCACATGACTATCAATTGGTCAAGTTAACTTAAGTCATTAAGTTAACACATTTTAACTTAAAGATTAAGCTAATGGACTTAAAGAGTTAAGTCAAAGTTGATTAATTAAATTAAGGGGTTAATTTAATTAATGTGAACAATTAATTTGGAGGGAAATTCAAAATGAAAGAGTTCATTTGGAATGCATTTGAATTTGTTTGAATGACATTTCATGAGATGACATGAAGACTCCAAATGAAATTCAAATACAAGTGAAATGTGATTTCACATGCAACTTGCTTGCTTAGGTGGCACCTCATGGGAGGTGTGATGCCAACAACCATTACACTTCCCTTCCTCCATATAAGGATATACAGTGGCCAGTCACCTTGCTTGCTCACACAATCTAATAGTTAGATTTCATTTTTTCCTCCAATTTTGTGATTCTCTCGTGACTTGAGGCTTCTCACTTTCGTCTCTTCTCCCTACTAAATTCGGCCTTCATCCTTGCTAATTTCTCTTTTGTTTTTCAGCTAACATGGGAGAAATTTGGATTGTCCATTTGTGTGTGCTTCATCCCACTAAAGGCAATAAACTTGTATTTCTTGGCTTTTTGAAGATCCATTGCAGTCCAGTCAGTTGGACAGATTTCTGGAGTGGCTTCGAAGTTTCTATTTTGGTTGAATTTTTTATTGGATCTTCATCAAGGTGTTGGTGATATTGCATCCAAATTTCAACCAATTTCGAGGTGGTTGATGAGGCAATTGTTGCCATCTTGTTGCTGCATCACTGGAATACAATTTTAAGGTGTTGAAGTGTCCTTCCTCTTTCCTTGGATTTTGGGTATTCGTGGTAATCCTTTGTCCAAATATTAATCTAAGGCAAGATTAGATCCTTGGGTTCTAGTGTAGCCTAGTTAATTTAATTATGTTTTTTTTTTATTATTGGATCCCAATACTACACTTGACTTCAAATGGATGTTGGATTCTGGCTAGAACAGTAAAATCAAAACAACATACTACTAAACGTGATAGACAACAAAGCCTTACTCTGAATGCATAGATGGAAAGATCAAACTATTCGATTGCCAATAAAAAGCTACCACTAGAAGCTTCTTTAAGTTTTAGTAAATTTTAAAATAAAGATCAAAGCCTTACTAATATAAGCTTTTATGAAGACCAATTGAAGATGATTGAATATTAAACAAATTAGGTGATTGAGCTTGAACTCTATCAAAAGAAACTCAATTAGAAAGGTTGGTGAGGACTTCATTGTGATCTCTGTTCGTTACATGGTAATTATTCCTTGAATTTATAAGAAGTAGTGAGAACTTCTTTCAATTGTTTGCTTTTGTTTTGTTACATGATAGTTACCCCTTGAAATTGGGAAATTTATCTCCTCATAATCTTATCTCTCTTGACTTCTGACTAAAGATAATTGTTGAATTCCTTGATAAGCTTGAGTTCAAATGAAATTCTAAGGTGCCCGTTTAGTTTTATTTTCATTCTCATTTTTATTTTCATCATTTTTAAAATTTAAAAATAGTTAGTAAAAATGAGTTTGTATTTGGATAGGTTGTTAGAAAAATAATAATTATGCTGGATTTAGTAGGTTTTAGGTGCAAAAAGATAGTAATAATGAAATAGAGAGAGAAGATATATAAGTTATTAAATAATGTGTTTTGAAAATTAAAATAAAAATTATTTCGGGTGAAAATGTGTAAAAAGTGATGTATTTTAATTTTTAAATAATAAAAATATGAAAAATGAAGTATGAAAATGAAACCAAATGGGCCTTCAGTTTCATAAAAGCTCGTACCACCTTTTTTATTATAAAAATCATTAGCATCATATCATTTTTGAACCTTTAACTCATATATTTCCTTATAGCCATGTCCATGATACTCAAAAAATAAGAGCCCAATATGTTGGATTTCACAAAACAACAACTTAAAAGATTTGTTAAAAAGAAAAAGAAGAATATTAATTTTATCATATTATAAAAGGGCTCTCTACTCAAAATATTTAAGGTTTGAAAAAATCTTATTTCTTCAATTTTATAAACTACTACAATTCTTTTATCCTACTAATCAGATTGGGAGTAAGCGCCATGTGCATCGACAGGGGGTGTGTCATAGGGGGCCACCTTTATAGCAACGCAATTGACAACTTTTGCTAACTTAACATTTTATTCATTCTTTAACCTTTTTGAATATCTTTTTTGGTTAGTATAGTGAAACATGTATGTGGTAGAGCAAATTTCCATGCTTATTGAAAAGGGATATGTGGCGGTGGCCACTTCTCAATTTTGTCATTATTGGAACCTCTCGATTTCGTGCTAAACATCTTTTTGCTGTATTGTGATAACTTAATTGATAAATTCTATTTTATTCTTCATTAAAGAAAGTGCCAAAATCTAAGGCCCCCCTGTGTTGATAGGTTGTGGGAAATTGGGGCAACCTTTAGAATCTCGTACGCTTAAATCTGACCATGAAAAGGCATTAAAATCTATAACTTCTCCTTATTGATATGGCCAGTGCTAGGTTTAGATGAAAGGTTTGACATCATGACTTGTCTAATTTGACAAGCCTCTCATAATAATTTAATCTAATCACCTCATAGTTCATGTGACACTTCAATATGATTCGAATATATACGATTTGTAATGCATTTATTTCTATATGATCATAATAAGATTTTACTATGTAAAATGAGTCATCCTGACATAGTTTTATCCTATTTATAACATTTTTATTACTCTATTGACTTCTGCTGCAAAATAAGCTCTATACAAGTAATTTCTTTCAATTTCTATCACTAAGTCATTTGGATTCACCCTCATCAATTCTATTTATATAGATGACGCTAGAATGGTTGAACTAGAAGGAGAATTTTTGGGTTAGAATAAGAAGAAATTACATTTTCTTTGAGTTCAAATGTATCCAAATCAATATTTTTTGTATGTACATAATATGACTTATATCCATAGCTATATTAGTGTCATTTCTAGGTATCAATATGTGTCTATTCATCAATAACTAGAGATAAATTTAGATTTTTGCATAAGGAACGTTAATTATAAGTTACTTTTGGTTAATTTGATTCACCATTTTTTTTTCTTTGTTAATTGTTCTTAACATTGACTCTTGAAGGGAAAGTTTCCCTTAAAGGGTAAGTGTTGCATTTGGGTGGCTTAGGGACCTTTGGGCCACCACATGAATGGGAAAAAGCATCTTTTATATTGATTTTTCTAGTTTATTTAATTTTTATTTTTAAAAATAATTATCATTAATTGTTTGTTTAGGTAGTTGGAAATTTTTTTATTGCTCAACCATTTCATGTAGTTCAACCTCGGTCTCATCAAGATTTATTAATTATGATCCATTCACTTGTGGTATACCATCTCAAGTTGCATATATTTAATTTTACATGTTCTGAATCGGCATCTTGAATATTGTGCTAGTCATTGATTATTTGAAGAATTATGTACTTCAATTTGATGGGTCTTTATCAAACATCAAGTGAAATGAATAACTAATGCATTATTGGAAGCATATAAACTCCGAAGTTGATTCAAACTTTATTGGAAACCTAACAGAATCATCCATTAAAGTTATTCTCTAACAAGCATCCATGACTGCACATTACCGTCACACACCAAGGCTAATGAAACACACATATATCCCACACACTTTACATCCTCTTAGGAGTCCTTATATATAGGATGCTTTCTATAGGGGCCGGCCACTTTACTTTTCAATTTTGCTCTCATTTTGCTTTGTTTTCAAGAACCTCTTTGATTTCTCTCATTGTTAACAAGGCTTCGTATTCTTCTCTTCATCTCTTTTATCTTCCTTATAATCCCATAAGTGTGAAGCAACAAGCCCATGGAGCCCAACTAATTGGATGAAATAAATATGTTATGATGAACCATTCCAGTTCCACACTTGCCATGCAAATATGGTCATTTCATCTCCTATCTCCCAAAAAAGGCCTAGGGCAAGATATTTGCCGGCATCTCAATAGCCTCGATAAATATGTTTCTAATTCCAATATTCAATTCCCATTTATGACCTCATCTTCAAAAAATTCCTTTTTCAAATTATCATTCTATCTTGTGCAAGAATTCTTGGAATTAATCATTATAGAAAATATAGGAGATGCACTTGCCCTTTACAATGGTGAGGAGATGGATCCCATCTTGAATCTTACAAACCTCCATATCTATGTAGCTCATACACAATCTCAATCCAAATGACCCACTATGTAGTTTGTGAAGAGTTTAAGTAAGAGGACCTAAACACAAGGTTCCCATGGATCCTCAAGTCAAAAGACTAATTATATGCACTAGCATAAGCTTGAGGCTTGCCACCACCAACTATCTATTGGATTCTTTGGGTGAATCTTCAGTGAACTTATTCTTTAACAAGCATCTACTAATATGCACCCATGCTAACATGGATTGCTTACGAAACGAAGCAATATCCAACTCTTTGGATTTATACATTGTTAGTGCAAGTCTATCTAAATCTTAAATGTCCCGTCTCATAAGATTCTATAACTTGAAATATTTTAAAATCTGGACTATAGAGACTTATTTCATGACCATTATCCAGTGTCTAACCAAGTCCTATAGTCACAATGTGATTTAGGGCCTTCAATCAAATGCCAGCGAAATAAGACAAGCATAAGATGAAGATGGTCATTTTATATGAATACATGTAATCAAGATTATGTCACAAGTGAAATAGTTTACATGTCAATCTAATTAGTTGTGAGATACTATTCCAAAAATTTCTCACTTGTCCTTAAGCCAATTTTGTGTAGTCTTAAAGCCCATCTTCTCATGATGTCCTTCAAAGACCTTTTATATTAGGGGTTTTGTCACTGGATCTACTATATCTCTTTTGAGACTGCCTTCACCACTCTGATGTCGCCTCTATCAACTATCTTTTGAATTAAATTATAATGCCTTAAAATGTGCTTGGATCACTAATGAGATCTTAGCTCTTTTGCTAATGAATTGCTCCATTATTGTCACGAAAGACAAAAAGCAAGCTTAGCAATGCTAAGCACTACATCTAACTTTTGGATACATTTTTTCATCTATACACCCCTATTTGCAATTTCCAAAGCTGCAATATATTCTACCTTGGTGGTAGAATCAGCTATGGTGCCTTGTTTGGAACTTTTCCAACTCATTATGTTGCCATAGAGGCAAAATATGAATTCTACGGTGGATTTGAGGTTATATTCATTGGATTGAAAATTAGAATCCAAAAATCTCTTGTGTTTCAATTCTCCATGGCCGTATACTAGTAACAAATCTTTAGTTCTTCTCAAGCTCTTTAGCATTGCTTTTACAGCTATCTAGTGATGTTTACTGGGGTTAGCTTAAAAGCAGCTCGTAATGCTTAGAGCGTGTGCTACATCCAGCCTTGTATATTGAACGGCATATATTATGCTCCCTATGGTGGACATATAAAGTATGTGATACATTTTGTTTCTCTTGTCATTAGTTTTAGGGGCTAAAGACTTGGAGTGGCATCAACCATGTCCTATAAGAAGGAATCCCTTCTTGGATTTTTCATACTAAACTTCTTTAGTATTTTATCAATATACAGTGTTTGGAAAGGCCCAACATCCTCATTAATCTATCTCTATAGATCTATATTCCAAACATGTAGGATGCTCATCCTAAATTCTTCAGGGGGAATTGTGAAGATAACTATGCTTTTGTACATTTTAATATTTCTCTCTCATTCCCAATGAGAAAAATGTCATTAACATAAAGCATACTAAATTGTATACTACTCCCATTAGCCTTTTCATACACACAAAGTTCATACACATTTTTGATAAAGCTAAACAATTTGACCGTCTTATCAAAATGTATGTTCCAACTTTGGAATGCTTGTTTAAGTCCATAAATGGACCTTTTGAGTTTGCAAACATTTTGCTCATTCCCTCTGGATGTAAAACCTTGTGGTTGTTCCATATAAATTTCTTTTTTAATGTTTCCATTAAGAAAAGTAGTTTTTACATCCATTTGTCATATCTTAGAGTTATAATATATGACTATGGCAAGCATAATCCTAATAGATTTAGGCATAGCTACCGATGGAAAGGGTTTTTCAAAATTAATACCGGGTCTTTGAGTGTAACCTTTTGCTACTAATCTCACCTTAAAAGTTGTTATCTGTCCATTGACTCCTAGCTATTGCTTATAGAACCACTTGTAACCAACAGGTACTATACCCTCGAGTGGATCTACCAAAGTCCATACTATTTTTGAGTACATAAAGTCTATTTAGGATTTCATGGCCTCTAGCTAATGCCCCAAATCAATGTCCAACATTGCTTCCTCATAGGTTTTTGAATCACTATTTGCTTGACCTGTTTCATGATGGAATCCCAACCTTTTGAGTTGTTTCTTGATTCGGCCTGATCTTCTTAGAGGTTATGTGCTAGGCTTTTGATGTTCACATATTTCTACCACTTGTGGGATTTTATGATCATCTTGAGCTTTGTCAAGTTCAATATGCTTTTCTTGTCTAATAGAGATTTCGTTTCTGAAAAGATGGCATTTCTTAAAACAGACACCTTTTATTTTGAGGAATCATAGAAATAACATCCTAAAGACTCTCTTGGGTTTCCCAAAACTCCTTCTTGCATCCAACTTGTCTCCTACTAATCGTTTGACGTATACGGGGGACCCCCAAACTCTTAGAAAGGGCTAAGAAGGTGCTTTGCCATACCACATCTCATGTGGTGTTTTTTAAAGGTTTGTGTAGCACTAGAATCTAAAAATTTTCCAAACAAACTGAATAACCTAGCCCACACAACACCATAAGAATCTAGACATATAAGAAATTCAAATTTAGAAGAGAAAAATACCTTGATGATAATAGGAAATGAAGAACAAGAGAAAACTCTTTCCAACTATCAAAGAGGCTCTTCACCAGCACAGCAGAATCACCATTGATTTTCCCTTAGATGGACTCCTTCGTTTTAGCTAAAATTTTATATTGGAACTCGTCAACCATTTGAAGATTCTACAACTCAAAATTTAGTCCAATCAGAACACCAGAGGTAATCCCAAAACAAGCAAGAATTGGCTGCAAAAAACTGCTCCAATCAAGAGCAAAAGCAACTAAAATAGATTGCTTCTAATGTAAAAGTCCACACACCAAATCTATGGCCTATTCTCTTTAGAATAGCTAGAATATCTGTAGAGAATGAGGGAAGAAAGGCTATGAATATGGAGGTGGTGGGTGGAGGGAGTTGGAGGGAGTTAGAGAGAATATTGGGAGGCTAACAAAATTAGATTCCTACTACAAAATATTATTAGGAGAAAATCATACTAAGCATGCACACTTCCACCAAATGGCTGGCCACTCTCATATATCAGTATATAGGAGTGGTCACACACCATCCTCAAGGAGGAGATGTTAAGTGTCCTTACCAAAGTGGCCACGAACTTGTGATTAATGAATAAGAATATTAATTGAAGCACATATTTTATGTTATGGAATATCTTACAATTAAATTCCAATTCACATTAAATGAACCATTCATCTAATTATTCTCTTCAAAAACTACCTCTCCAACTTAATTAAATTAAATATTTTAATTTAATTAATAATAATTTGACTTAACTCTTAAGTTAAAATGCTTAACTATTTAAGCTATTCAAAATCAATTAAACCCTTAAATTAATTTTAACGAATTGATAGTCATGTTATATCAATTCTTAGTTAATCAATTTTAATTTAACTCTTAAATTAATTTGATCAATTTAACATTTAAATTGATCAAGCCAAAATGACTACAACTTTGCCTCTCCCAAAACCAGTCAAGAATTTTCAAACTCTTAGAAAATTCTTCTTCCTTCAATAGACTATGTTATTGGATTTTGTGTATAACCCATTAGGTTCTACCATTAATTGGACATGGGCTCACAACTCCTTATGACTTTTAGAATATTGAATATTCACTTTAGTTTATTCTCCTTTAACTAAATGATTCAATTTAATTAATCTTATTAATTGAAGAGTATCTAATCTTCATAGTCGATGTCCAACCTCAAGCTCATAGAGCCCAACTAATTAGCTAAAATGCATGCTCTTGAAGAACCATTCTAGCATTACACATGCTATGTAAATACAGTCCTTCCATCTCCCATCTCCTGAAAGAGACCTAGGGCAAGATATTATCGGCCCCCTAATAGCCTCGATACTATATTTCTATTATTAATGTTTGATTTCTTTTGTGACCTCATCTTTGGAAATTCCATCCCAAATTATCACATCACCTTGTGCAAAGATTTTTGGAAATCGATCATTGTAGAACACATAGGAGATGCACTTGCCTTTCACAGAGATGAGGAGTCACATTCCATCTTGGATCTCACAAACCCCCATGTGCAGCAGTTCATGCCTAATCTTTACTTGAGTGAACCACTAAGTGACCAAGGAAGAGTCAAAGCATAAGGGCCAAACATAAGGTAATCATGGATCCTCAGGTCAAAGGACTAACAATATGTACTACCATAAATAGGAGAGCTTTCCATTGTCGAATTACCACTAATATACACTAATAATATGTAGCTATCTAGTGGATTCTCCAAGTAGGTCTTTAGTGACTTGTTCTCTAACAAGCACCCTCCAACATGCATTCATATCTCATATGGGATTGCTCATGGAACGGAGCAATATCTAACCCTTGGATTTATGCATCGTTATTGCAAGTCTATCAGGATCTTAGATACCTTATCTTATAAGATCCTATAACTTGAAAGATTTAAGATCACGACTGTGTAAGACTTATTCTATGATGACCACCCAGTGCATGACTAAGTCCCATAGTCTTGTATGATCTAGGGGCTTCATCCAAATGCAAGTGAAGTAAATGAAGAGTATAAGATGAAGATTGCTACATAATGAATATCATTTAATCAAGATTATCTTACAATGAAATAGTTTACAAAGTCAATCTAATTAGCTTGTTGGGCACTATTCCAACATTTTTGGCTCGAACTTTAAGGGTGTGACATTTAGTATCCTCGCCGCCATTATTATGCATACCTAAATAAATTAAATGCTACACTAGTATCCAATAATTAAAGCACAAAAATTAATAAATTAACTAGGATACATTTGAAACCATGGATCTAATCATTCTTTAAATTCATATTTGGAAGAAGAATTACCTTTAATGCTCAAAATCTAAGGAATGGAGGAAGAATAGTTCGACACCTTGAAACTATCATTTTTGGTAACAATTGCCTATGCAAATCAACTTGGAATTTGGTGAAAATTTGACACAAGATCACCAACACTTGATAAAGATATACTAAAAAATTCAACCAAAAAAATAAATCAAAAGCTACTCTAGAAATGCCTCCAAATTAACTGGACTGTAATGGATTCCCAAAAGTCAAGCAATCTAAGTGTATTGCCTCTGATGTGATGATCCACACACCAGCGGACAATCTAAATTTCTCCTAGATCAGCTAGAAAATCAAGAAATGAGTATGCATGAAGGCTGAATTTAGGAGGAGGGAGAGGTGAAGAAATATGAAGCCTCAACACATATGAGAATTACGCAACTAAAGGGAATAATGGAATCTTACTTTTAGATCTAGATTTGTAAGACTTTTTACACAAGTGGCCGGCCACTCTACATCTGTATATAGAGGAAGAGAAAGTGTGATCCTAATTGGCATCACACCTTTCATGATATGCCAACTAAGCAAGCAAATTGCATGTGAAATCATAATCACTTGTATTTGAATTTTATTGGGAATCTTCATTTCATCGCATGAAATGTCATCTAAATAAATTCAAATGCACTCTAAATGAATTCTTCATTTTGAATTTCCCTCAAAATTAATTTTTCACATTATTTAAATTAACTCCTTAATTTTACTAATTAACTTTGATTTAACTCTTTAAATCAATTTTCTTAACTCTTTAAGTTACAAGGTATTAACTTAATTCCTTAAGTTAACTTGACCAATTGATAGCTATATAGCGCCAATTAAATTAATTGTTTAAATTAATTGATCTAATTTAACTTCTTAAATTATTTAGATCAATTCAACAATTAAATTGATCAAGCTAACATGATGCAAAACTGTGTCAACTATTTTCTTCCAAAATCAATCATGTTGGAATATTTCTAACTCTTAGAAAATTCACTTCATCAAATAGGATTTCCAATTGGCTTTTGTGTGTGACCTATTAAGTCCTCCCATTCAATGAACATGGGCATACAACTCTTGTGACCTTAGAATATCAAAATAATCATTAGTGTAAACTCCTTTAAACTAATGACTCAATTTAAGTAATATCAATTAATTAAAGAATATCCAATCTCCATGGTAAATGTCTAATGCGAAGCTCATGGAGCCCAATGAATTAGCTAAATGAATATGTCCTTGGAGAGCCATTCTAACTTTATGCTTATTATGCAAATGTGGTTCTTCTATCACCTATATCGAGATGCACTCACACTTCACAATAGCAAGGAATCAGATCCTATCTTGGGTCTCTCAAACCTCCATCTCTAAGTAGCTCATACCTAAACTCATCCCGAAAGACCTGTGAAGTGGTCAAGGAAGATTCAAAGCATAAGGACCTAAATATAAAGTTACCATGGATCCTTAGGTCCAAGGAATAATTATTGCACTAACATAAGTTGGAGATCTAGTAAATTTTTCAGGCAGGCCTTTAGTGAATGTGTTCTCTAACATATGTAAACTAACATGCACCCAAGTCTCACATAGCTTGCTCATGAAATGGAGCAATACCCAACCCTTCAAGTTATGTATCGTTAGTGCAAGTCTATTTAAATCTTAGATACCCTATCTCATAAAATTCTACAACTTGGAAGACTTACGATTATGATTGTGTAAGACTTGTTTCATGATTAACACCCAGTGATTGACCAAGTTTTATAGTTCTATATGATATAAAGGCTTAACTAAATGCTAGTGTAAGATGAAGATGGCCATTTATAATGAATATCATTTAATCAAGATTGTATCACAAGTGAAATAATTTACATGATAATCTAAATAGCTATGGGGTACTATTCCAACACTTTCCCACTTGCCCTAAAGTCAATTCCCTATAGTCTTAAGACCTATGCTCTCAAGATGTCCTTCAAAGACCTCTTGCAACAGAGGTATAGTTAGTGGATCTGCTATATTCTTTCTTGAGGCAACTCACTTTACTCGGATGTCATTTTTGTCAATATTCCCTTGGATCAAATGACATCACCTCAAATTGTGCTTGGCACATTGATGAGATCTAGGCTCAAGTACTAAGTTGTCATCAAAAAACAAACATAGGCTTATGCACGCTAGGCACTACCTCCAACTCTTTAATGAAATTTTTATCCGAACACTTTCTTTGTGGTTTCCAAAACTACAATGTATTTCACCTTGATGGTATAATCATTCATGGTATCTTATTTGGAACTCTTCAAACTCACTACGCCCCTATTGAGGTAGAATCTAAACCTGAAAGTGGATTTTAGGTCATCCATGTCAGATTGGAAACTAGAATTCGAAAACTTCTCAAGTTTCATTTCTCCACTGCTATATACCAAAACAAAGTCCTTAGTCCTTCTCAAGTATTTAAGAATTTCTTTAACAGCCATCTAGTAACACACACTAAGGTCAGATTGAAAGTAGCTCATAACACTTAGAGCTTGTGCAACATTCGGCCCTATACATTGTGAAAGAGGTATAATGCAAATGATCCAATTTAAAATATTTAAAAACTGAAATCTAACTTAGATTACACCAATCCAAGGTTATAAATCATTCCTATATAATGGATTATGGCCATATTGTAACCTCTTAAGCAAAATGCAACCAAAAACTCAAAGTAGAGCTTTTTTTCCCGAAGACAGACTACTTTTGGCACAAAAGAGTGTGATCAACTTTTGATTGGGCAAATCACCTTAGAATTAAGCCAAATATGGACCAAAATTTCACCAACTAGATAGAGAACATCCAAAAAAATTTGAGAAACAAATTATTTCAGAAAGACCTTGAACAGAATCTAGAAACTCACTACTGGAACAGAAGATCACTAAAGCAAGCACTCCAAAATTCGTCTGGCCTCTAATGTTAAAGTCCACATAGAAATTGAAAATCCTTTCCTCCTCAATTTAGATGGAAAAATCAAAGAGAAAGAGATCTGGTAGAAGGCTGAAAATGGTGAGGGAGGTGAAGAAAAGAGTGAAGCCTCAACTCATGAGAGAATTACTTTTGGAGGGAATTTTGAATCTAACTTTTAGATGCACAAAATATGTGTTTTTTATTGTGCAGGCCAACGTCCCTCTCTATATCTATATATAGAGTAGAGATGGTGTGATGCGTAGGTAGCATCACACCCTCCTCAAGGTGGGGGTTCTATCTAAGCATGCCAACTTACAAGTATCTTGCAAGTTGTATGTTAATTTGTGTTGAATTTGAATTTTTGGAATGTACATTTTATCTCATGAAATTTCTACCTAATTAAATTCTAATTCAGCACCAAATGAACATTGCATTTGAATTCTCCTTCCAAAATCAATTCATGATTTTAATTAAATTAAACAGTTTAATATAATTAAACTTTGACTTAACCTTTAAGCCAAATAGCTTAACCCTTTAAGCTACATTTTGTTAACTTAACTCTTTATGTTAACTTGACCAATTGATAGTCATAAGGCACCAAATTAAATTAAAATTTAATTTAATTGGTTTTAATTTAACTTCTTAAATTAATTAGGTCAACTTAACAATTAAATTGATCAAGCTAAGATGACTAAAAATTGTGCCAACTAATTCCCTCAATTTTCGGCCACCTTGGAATTCTTCTATCACTTCAAAAATTCTTGTCAGTATTTAGGATATCCAATTAGGTTTTGTGTGTGACCTATTAGGTTCTACCGCTCATTGGACATAGGCTTACAACCTTTGTGACTTTAGAATAACATATATTCACGTTAGCTTAAACTCCTTTAAATTGACCGACTCCATTCAATTAATCTCTATTAACTGAAAAATACCCAATCTCCATGGAAGATGTCCAACCTCAAGCCTATGGAGCCCAATAATTGATCGAATGATACTTTTGGTGAACTATTCTAGCTCTATGCATACCATGCAATTATGGTCATTCTATCTCCTATCTCTATGAAAGAGGCCTAGGGCAAGATATTTATTGACTTCATGATAGCCCCGATGCTACGCATCTATTCTTAGTGTTCGATTTTAGTTTGTGACCTCATCTTTGAAAAATCCCTTTTCTAAATTGTCACATTATCTTAACCAAAGAATCCTTGGAATCGATCAACATAGAACACATAAGAGATGCTCTTGTCCTTCAAAAAGATGAGGAGTCAGATCCTATCTTGAATCTTATAAACCTCCATATCTAAATAGCTCATGCCTAATCACCACCAGAACACCTATTAAGTGGCTAAGATAGACTCGAAGCATAATAACCGAAACACAAGGTTACAATAGATCTCAGGTCAAAGAACTAATTATATGTAGTAGCATAAGCTGAAGAACTAGCTACTACAGACTTGCCACTACGGCTATCTAGTGGATTCTTTGTGCGAGTCTCTAGTGCCTTGTTCTCTAACAAACACCCACTAGCATACACACATATCATATATGGTTTGTTCATGGAATGGAGTAACATCCAACCCATAGATTTTGTATTATTAGTTCAAGTCTATCTAAATCTTAGATGTCCTGTCTCATAAGATTCTATGATTTGGGATATTTACAATCACGATCGTGTAAGATTTATTCCACGATCACCACCCAGTATGTGACCAAGCCCCATAGTCTTACGTGATCTAGGGGCTTCAACCAAATGCCAGTGAAGTAATAAAAGTATAAGATGAAGATGGCCATTTATAAGAATATTATTCAATCAAGATTATATCATAAGTGAAATAGTTTTTTGTGCCAATCTTATTGGCTTGAGGGGTATTATTCCAACCATTTCCCACTTACCCTAAAGCTAATTTCCTATAGCATTAAGACCCATCTTCATATGATTTCCTTCAAAGACCTTTTACGATAGGGGTTAAGACAACGGTTCTGCTATATTCTCCTTTGAGGCAACTTTATCCACTCAGTTGACACCTTTATCAATTAATATCACGTATCAGATGATATCACAATTACTATATTTAGATTACTGATGAGATCTTAGCTCAAGTCTTGAGTTGTCTTCCAAAGACAACAATGGGCTCATGCATGTTAGGCACGACATCCAACTCCTGGATAAGGTTTCTATCTAGACACTTTTATTTGCAATTTCCAAAACCACAAATTATTTCACCTCAGTGGTGGAATCAACTATGGTGTCTAGTTTGAAACTGTTCTAACTCACCACACCTCTATTAGGGCAAAATATAAATCCAAAATGGATTTTGGGTCATCTATTTGAGAATGGAAACTTCAATCCAAAAACCCCTTGGGTTTCAATGTAGGTTTGTGTGGTACTAAGGTCCAAATATTTTCACAAAAAGTTGAAAAAACTAGTCTGCACAAAACTTTCAAGGATAAAAACATGCATGAAATTCAGATTTGGAAAGGGAAAATACCTTGTTGATGGCAAAAATGAAGAGCAAGAGTAAAATTCTTTCAACTGCCAAATGGGCTCTTCACCGACACAGAAGGATCACCACCACTTTTTCCTTGAATAAACCTATCTGTTTGGGCTGACATTTTTAGTGGAACTCCTCAACCCTTTTAAAATTCTACAATCCAAATTTTAGGCCAATCAGAACTCTAGAGGTACTCCAAGTAAAGGCAAAAACCAGCTCTAAGAAACAGCTCCAATCAAGAGCAAAAAGCAACCAAACTAGTTTGCCTCTAATGCAAACATCCACATAGCAAATCAATGGCCTATTCTCTACATAAAGGCTATAAAATCTGCAAAGAATGAGAGAAAAAAGGCTGGGAATTTTGTGGTGGAAGGAGGAAGGAGATGGAGAGAGTGATCGAAGGCTAACAACTTAGATTCCTACTACACAATATTCTTAGGAGAAAATCGCACAAATATGCACACCTCACAGACCTTAGGCTGGCATTCCACTATACCTATATATAGGAGTGGTCACACACCTTCCACAGGAGGATATGCCATGTGTCCCTTGCTTAAGTGACCACTAACTTTGTGATTAGTCAATTTAATTGAACTATAAATTTTATCTAATGAAATATTTTACAATTAAATTCTAATTATTATTCTTATTAAGTGTACTCCTAATTTAATAATTATCCCAAAAACCATCTCTGCAATTTAATTAAATTAAACACTTTAATTTAATTAATATCACTTGACTTAACTCTTAAGTCAAAGCACTTAACATTTTAAACAAGTCAAAATTAACTCAATTCTTAAATTAATTTTGACCAATTGATAATCATGTGATATCAATTAATCAACCTTTAATTAATTAATCTTAATTTAACTCTTAATTAATTTGACCAATTTAACATTTAATTTGATCAAGTGAAAATGACTACAATTTTACCACCTAAAAAAAAGGGACATGAATTCTTTAACTCTTAGAAAATTCACCTTCCTTCAATGGGACATTTTATTGGCTTTTGTATGTGACTCATTAGGTTCTACCATTTATTAGACATGGTCTTACAACTTTCTGTGGCTTTGGAATATTAAATATTCACTTTAGTTTAAACTCCTTTAAACTAAGTGATTCAATTCAAATAATCACATTAATTGAAGAGTACCCGATCTCCATGGTCAATGTCCAACCTCAAGCATAAGGAGCCCAACTAATTGGCCGAAATGAATGCTCTTGAAGAACCATTCTAGCATTACACGTACTATGCAAATACGACAATTCCAACTCCCATCTCCCAAAAAAGGCTTAGGGTAAGATATTAGGTAGCTCTCTAAGAGTTTTAATTCTATGCTTCTATTCTTAATATTATATTTCATTATGTGACCTCACCTTTGTAAAATATTTTTTCCAAATTGTCGCACTACCTTGCGCAAGGATTTTTGAAATTGATCATTATAGAACATATTGGAGATGCACTTGTACTTCAAAAAGTCAAAGAGTTGGATTTCTTTTTGGATCTCATGACCCTCCATGTCTAGTAGGTTTTGCCCAATCCTTACCCGAGTGGCCTGCTAAATGACCATGGAAAAGTTAAAGCATAAAAGGACTAATAATATACACTAGCATAAGTGGTAGAACTTGCCACTACCAATATGCCACTTTAGCTACTAGTGGATTCTTTAGGTATGTCCTTAGTGCCTTGTTCTCTAACAAACAACTACTAACATGCATCCATATCTCATATGGGATTGCTCATGGAATAGAGCAACATCCAACTGATGGATTTATGCATTGTCAGTGCAAGTTTATTTGGATCTTAGATGCTATATCACATAAGATCCTATGACTTGAAAGATTTATGATCATGACCATGTCGGACTTATTCCATGATCACCACCCAATGTGTGACCAAGTCCCATAGTCTTGCGTAATGTATGGGCTTCATCCAAATGCAAGTGTAAAAAATAAAGAGCATAAGATGAAGATGGACATATAATGAATATCATTTAATTAAGATTGTCTTACAATAAAATAGTTTACAAGGCCAATTGAATTAGCTTATGGGGTACTATTCCAACAATCTCCAACTTTCCCTAAAGCCAATGCCCTATGGCCTTAAGACCCATCTTTATAAGATATCCTCCAAAGACCTTTAGCTTTTAGGGGTTAATAAAGTGGTTTTGTTATATCTTCTTTTGAGGCAACATTTATCCATTCAGTTGTCACCTTTATCAATTGATATCATAAATCAAATGATAATACATTTGATATGTCTGGATCACTGATTTGATCTTGGCTGAAGTCCTAAATTTCTTCCAAAGACAATCATAAGCTTATGCACGTTAGGTACTGCATCCAACCCTTGGATGAAGTTTTTATCCAAACATCTTCCTTTGTGGTTTCTAAAACCATAAAGTATTTTACCTTAGTAGTTATCTAGCCCATAGTATCTAGTTGAAACTTTTCCAACAAACCATATTGCCATTAAAGCTAAATATGTATCCAAAAATAGATTTAAGGTCATCTACATCAAATTGGAAACTTAAATTCAAACACCCTTTGAGTTTCAATTCTCTATTGCCGTATACCAAAAACATATTCTTAGTTCTTCTCAAGTACTTAAGGATTGCTTTTACAGCTATCTAGTAACTCTCACTAGGATTGAATTTAAACCTACTTGTAATGCTTAACGAGCGTGCCACATCTGGTCTATTACATTACATTGCATACATTATGCTTCTAATAATGGTGGTATAAGGAATGTGAGATATTCTTTATTTCTCTTCCTCAATCTTAGGGGCCATAGACTTTGAGAGTTGAATGCCATGTCCCATGGGAAAGACTCCTCTCTTAGATTATTCCATACTAAACCTCTTTAGTATTTTGTTAATGTATGGGATTTGGGAAAGCCCCAGCATATTCTTTGATCTATCTCTATAGATATATATTCCTAATACATAGAATGCTTCTCCCAAACCCATCATGGAGAATTGAGAGATAACTAAGCTTTGTACACTATAACATTCCTATCTCATTCCTAATGAAAAGGATATGATCGACGTAAAGTGCAATAAAGTGTATGCTACTCCTACTGGCCTTCATATACACATTTTTGACAAAGCTAAGTGATTTAACTACTTTGTTAAAATGTATGTTCCAACTTCGGGATACTTATTTGAGTCCATAAATAGATTTCTAGAGTCTGCAAACCCTTTGCTCACTCTCTTTGGATGTAAAACCTTTTGGTTGCTCCATATTGATTTCTTCTTCAATGTCACCATTGAGAAATGCAATTTTTACATTCATTCGCCATATCTTATAGCATAATATGCAGCTATGGCAAGTCAAATTCGAATAGACTTAGGCATAGCGATCTATGAAAAAGTTTTTCTGAAATTGATACCGAGTCTTTAAGTATAGCCTTTTGCTACCAATTGCACCTTAAAAGTTACCATTTTTCCATCAACTCAAAGATTTCGCTTATAGATCTACTTGCAACTAATATGAACTATTCCTTTTGGTGGATCTACTAAAGTCCACACTTTGTTTAAGTACATAAAGTTCATTTTAGATCTCATGGCTTCTAGCCAACATCCCAAATTTATGTCTAACATAGCTTCCTCACAGGCCTTTAGATCATCATCTGATTGTCCTGTCTCATGAAGAAATCCAAACATTTTTAGTTGCTTCTTGATCTAGTCCAACTTTCTTAGAGATTGTGCATGAGGCTCTTACAATTCTTTTCTCTCCACCACTTGTGGGATTTCTTGACCATCTTGAATTTTATCAAGTTTAACAACAACACCCTTCCTATTCAATAGAAATTTCTTTCCCAAAAAAAAGGCGTTCCTTATGATAAACACTTTTTGTTCTGAGGGATCATAGAATTAAAAACCCTTAGACTCTCTAGGGTATCACACAAACTTGCATAAGGTGGATCTACTATCCAACTTATTTCCTATTATCCTTCTCACGTATGTGGGAGATCTCTAAACCTCAAAATATTGGAAAGAATGTGCTTTGGCATACCATATCTCATATGGTATTTTTGGCATCGACTTTGAAGGTACTAAATTTAGTAACCTCACCACCATTTCTAAGACGTATCCTTAAAAGAATATAGGCACATTGGAAAAGCTCATCATGGAATGTACTATGTCCAACAGGGTACAATTTCTCCTCTTGGCTATTCTATTATGTTGGGGTGTGCTAGGTGGAGTCCATTGAGAAATCTCATTCATCTTTAGATAATCTGAGAATTTGGTACTTAAGTATTTACCCTTTTGATCTAATCAAAAAGCTTTAAAACTAAGTTATTTTTGCTTTTCTACTTCATTCTTGTACTCTTTGAACTTTTCAAAGGCCTCGGACTTGTACTTCATAAGATACACATGTTCGAATTGACTATAATCATCAGTGAATGTGATAAAGTAAGAATAGCCTCTTCTTCCACTAACTCTTAGTAGACCACAAATGTTCGTATTGATCAAATTCAAAGGATTTGTGGAGCACTTTGTTTATCCTACGAACTGAGCCTTGGTCATTTTTACCTTCAAATAAGATTCACAAGCAGAAAATTCCTCAATGCCATTAACTTTTAGTGCTTTAAGAGCTTCCATCTTATTCATCCTATTTTAAAAGATATGCCCAAGTCTAGCATGCCAAAGAATGGCATCTTCATGGTTATCTAATTTCTTTTTATTTGATTGAATACACATTAGTGACATTTGAGAATCAAGTATGTATAATCCGTTGATCAATGTACCTTTAGCAATCAAATAACCATTCCTTAATAGTTTTAAAATTCCATTTGATATAGAAAAATCAAATCTTTTACTATCAAGAATGAAAATTGAAATCATGTTCTTAATAAGATTAGGTACATAATAAACTGGATTAAGCAAAATACTAGAATTCTCCAAGTTCAACTTAATAATACCTTAGACTATGGTTGCAACTCTTGCCCTATTTCCTAGGTGGACGATCATATCCCCTTTATGCAAACTCCTTCTTCTTTTCATCCCCTATAATAAATTATAAAAGTGGGGACCACATACGGTATTGAATACCCATGAGGAAGAACTAATCATGCAATGTATTTCAATTGCAAACATACCCTTCTCCAATGTTGTAAGATAGGCCTTGTATTTCCTCTTCTAATGCCCTTTTTCACCACAGTGGAAACAGTTTGCATCAGTCTCATCCTATTGGAATAGTACCTTATAAGCCAATGAGATTGACTTTGTAAACTATTTCACTCGTGGTACAATCTTAATTGAATGAAATTCTTGATATGGCCATCTTCATCATATACTTTATTTCACTTCACTAACATTTGGATAAAACCGTTAGATCACCTATGACTATGAGACTTTGTTTGGTGACCATGGAATAAGTCTCACATGGTCATGATCTTAAATCTTCCAAGTTATAAGATTTTATAAGATGAGGTATCTAAGATTCAGATAAACTTACACTAACAATGCATAAAACTAAGAGTTGGAGATTTTACAATTCAATGAGCAACTATATGAGATGCAGGTGTTTGTTAGAGATTAAAGTACTGAAGACCCATCAGAGAATCCACTAGATAATCATAGTGGCAAGTCGGTAGTGGCTAGTTCTCCCGCTTACACCAGTGTATATTATTAGTCCTATGACTTGAGGATCTATGGTAACCTTTTATTCAATCCTCATGCTTTAACTCATCCTTGACCACTTAGTTGGTCTTTCAAGTTGATTAGGTAAGAGCTACTTGGCATAGAGGTTTGTGGGATCTAAGATGGAATCCGACTCCTTGCTGTTGTGAAGGACGAGTGCATCTCATATGTGTTCTATTATGATCAATTCCTAGAAATCCTTATGTAAGGTGGTGTAATAATTTGGAAAAGGAGTTTTCCAAAGATGAGGTCACAATATAGATATCGAACATTAAGAATAGAAACATAGTATCAAGGCTATTAAGGAGCCGACAGATATCTTGCCCTAAGCTTTTTTTGGAAGATAGGAGATGGAAAGACTATATTTGCATGGTACGTATAAAGCGATGATAGTTCTCTAGAATATTCATTTTGGCCAATTAGTTGGCCTCGGTGGGCTTGAGGTTGGATATCGACCATAGAGATTGGGTACTCGTTAATTAATATGAATAATTAAATTGAGTTGACTAGTTTAAAAGGAGTTTTAGACTAGAATGAATGTAAGAAATTCAAAAGTCACAAGAAGTTGTGAGCCCATATCCAATGAATGGTAGAACCTATTAGGTCACGCATAAAATGCAATTAACTTCCTAATTAATGGAGAGAATTTTCTAAAGAGTTAGAAAATAGTGTCTCTTAGTGAACTGATTTTTAGGGCCAACTTTGAGGGTCAATTTTAGCTTGATTGATTTAAGTGTTAAATTAATTAATTAATTAATTTAAGAGTTAAATTAGACTAATAATTAAGGAGTTAATTACTTGGTGCCAACATGACTATCAATTGATCAAGTTAGATTAAAGAGTTAAGTTAACAAATTTAGCTTAAGGAGTTAAGTTAGTTTGATTGAAAGAGTTAAGTCAAAGGAAAAAAATATTAAATTAAAGAGTCTAATTTGATTATTTAAGGAAGAATGAATTTTACAGGGAAAACTCAAATGAGATTTAAGATACAAATGAAATTCAAATGAAATTTAGAAAAATATTTTGCCACCCAAGCAACCTCACTTGGTTGCCTCTCACACTTCTCATGCATTGTGTGATGCCACCTTGGCATCACATATTTTCAGCCTCTATATATAGATATAGAGAGAAGTGGTCGTGCATATCAAAAATGGTGTGAAGAATTAGATTCTTCATTTTCTTCCAAAACATTTGAAAGCTAGCATTTCATATGATGAAGGCTAAGTTTCTTTCTTCATCTTCCTACCCCAAATTTAGCCTCCATCATCACCAGATTTCTAGTCTTATTCCATCTAAAAGACTAGAGATCTAGGAAGATCTCATTGGTGTGTGTACATTTTCAATAGAGGTAAGGTGTGTGACTTGCTTAATTTCTGGAGATTCATTTGCGCAAGGTCCGACTTTGCGATTTTCTACAGGACATTCCAGGTGGCAAATTGATCTAAAATTTTAACTAAAAGTTATCCAAGGTGTTGGATATATTTAAATTTTTTTTTATAATTTTTGTAGGTAATTTGGTAGGGAGATCATCACAATCTTCTCGCTGCGCTACTAGCAGATAGATTCTGTAATTAGTGAAGTATTCACATGATTCTCCTTGGATTTGCTCATTAAGGTAATTTTATATCTAAATCTGAATCATATGCATGATTAGATCCTTAATTAGCTTGTAGGCATTAGTTACTTTCATGTTTTGAAGTTTTGATATTAGATCCTAGTGCCTCACTAACCTTTATAGCCTTATTCTTAACCCTACCAGAATTTTTCTCGAGTTGCTTTCCTTTGGAGAAAGAACTTTTCTTCCTCTTACCTCCTTTTCTTAGGCCTTTTGGGCCTTCTGACTTAGAGGAAAAAGTAAACATCAAAGGCTTTTCCCTTTTCATCATCACCTCAATTGTCACAAGCATATTCACCAATTTGTTGATCATAACCTCTTGCATGGACATATTAAAGTTCACAATGAGTTAGTCAAGTGATAACGGCAATGACTGAAGGATCGGATCGACATAGAGGTCATTACCCATGACCATGTTGAGTTGCCCAAGCTTTTTGATGAGTCCAATCATCTTTAGCCCATGATCATGAACACTCAAAGCCTCTATCATCCTTAACCTAAAAAGCTCTTTGGATAATGCCAACCTTTCATATCTCAATTACACACTATACAACTCTTACAGGTGCTTATAGATCTCACTTGTATGCCTTATATGCTCGTGAGTCTTTTGGAGCTCATTAGTCATGGATGCCATCATGAGACACCTAACTTGCATATCATCATCTACAAATTTAGTGAACACTTCATGTGCCTCATCAAAAGGGTCATTGCCCATGTGTCTGGCAGACTTTGATCTACGACATAAATCCTCAGAGTCAAGAATTATCTTAAGGTTTCTCAACCAATCTTGGAAATTAGGCACAGTGAGTTATTGGTTTCTAAAATTTTTGCGAGTAAATTTTTAGCCATTTTATTTTTGGAGATTTCAAAAATCTACAAAAGGCGAACAAAAAAGTATAAGCATGTGATTGAAATTTGATATTAAAATCATGTTCATGGTCTTTTAAGTCCATTTTTCTCTCACTATTTTATCAAATCCTTCACCCTTTAGAAGAAATCAGGAAATCTCATTTCCTAGGGAGAATTAAGATCCCAAGGATTTGCAAGTAGACCGCATGATTTAGTGCCGTCCACAAGCAATCGAAGGGTAAGCAACTTTTGCTAATTGCATTTCATGTAACTCTTAATGTATTTTACCATACTTTTCATATTGACCCATATGATCGTGTGCCATCTATACTACTAAGTGTCTATGTCCAACCCACCAATCATACTTTGATTCAAGATAGCCTTACGACATCCCCATGATCAAGTGCCATTGCGTGAATGTTTTTAAGTCAAAAGTGCATCTTATGCTAAGTACATGCTCATAGCTTTCTTCCTAAGTATGACCGCTGTAACTGAGTGCAATCACACAAAATCGATAGCATCATCATGGCATACACTATTGGTGGAAGGTTTGGGTTACTTAAAACTCTTTTAATTTACATCCATTTTGACTAGATATTTGAAAATTCTTAGATATTCTAAGAAGGGGCTTTTTTCTTGCAAAGATCTCATTATTTTTTATCTTCTTATTTAGGTTCTGTATATTCTAATCGTGCATCTCATACATTAATAGGATATGGGAAGCGTAAACAAGTAAATAGCCTAGCATGATCCTAAGGTGGGATGACCATGAGCTTAACCAAGTGATCCACTTAGAGCCATAGGTGCATCACTTCAGTTGATTTTAAGTGGGATGAATTAAACTAAACTATTACATGAGAGTATTCCATATATTCATGGGTCTTCAAATGGGCTCCACGCCTCCATAGGACTACTTGCTTCATGCAACATTTACATAAGTGGAAATCCTTACTTCTAGTAGTTCTGCTCTCATAATTTTTACAAGATAGAATAAGAGGCATGCAATCCCCATTTAATGCAACCCATTTCAACAATTGAAATAAATAAAATTAATATTAGAGGCTCATGATCATCCCCATTCATTCATCATATATTCAACATTAAAATGAACAATAAATAAACCATGAATTAACATTCAATCCCAAAAATTAAGTGCTAATTACATTAACAAATAATGGTCATGCAAAAACAAGTATAACATTTATATATCATATTTTTTCCAAATTTTGAGATCAACTTAAACAAGTTTTAAGAGCAATCAAATGTGTCCAACATATTTTTGAGAGTTTGCACAATATTTTTGCAACCATTATGTGCGTTAAACACTACCTTGGTCACAAAAAGAACCTAAAAAGCTCAAAATTCACTTAAGTCCAAACTGGGTACCAATAGCCGAGAGCAACCGTTTGGTCACACCTTTGCCTAGAGTTGCCAACTACCGGCAACACCCCTGTTTTAGGGTCAAGTGTAAATCAAGCCATTTTTGGCTTAACTTTTGTGCACCAAGATTTTTAGAACTTCTAAACATCAAAACACATAATATGGATAGAGATTTCAGATTAAAACATATTTTAAAACTAAAATATTAGGTGCCCAAAGATTCTTGTAAAAATAGTTTGAGCAAGAATCGTATTCTTTAAAAACCTTCAATTATATCTAATCTTATTAGACCCAAAAATGACTAAAACAACTTAAGGCTATTCATAACATGCTATATCAAAATATAGCATTCACCAATGCAAAATCAAAATTTAACATCAAAAAATTGAATCAAAACATGCCTATCATATGATTTAAGAATTAAAGCACCCAATAGCAAGGTTCAATCCATCAATCAAGGAGCCACAATCAAGATCATCCATACACTCCATAAAGGTTCGTGCAGCACTGGATCTAACTATTTTTAAAAAACAAAATTGAATAAACTAGCCCACACAATACCATAAGGATATAGACATGCATAAGATTCAAATTTAGAAAAGGAAAATACCTTGGTGAAAGTAGAAAATTCAAAGAGCAAGAAAACTCTCTTCAACCATCAAATAGGCCTTTCATTGGCACACCAGAATCACTACAGATTTTCTCCTAGATGGACTTCTCTATTTTTGGCTAAACTTTTTACTGGAACACCTTTACCCTTTGAAGATTATTTAGTCCTAATTTCAGGCCGAGCAGAACACCAAAGGTACTCCTAAAAGAAGTAAAAATTGACAGTCAGAAACTACTCTAGTCAAGAGTAAAAGAAGCCAAAATAGATTGCCTCTAATGTGAACATCCACATACTAAATCTATGGCCTATTCTTTATAGAAATATGGGACAATACGTAGAGAATGAGGGGAGGAAGGCTGGGAATATTGAGGTGGAAAGATAAGGGAGCAGGAGAGAGTGATAGGAAGCTAACAACTTAGATTCCCTCTACATAATATTATTGGAAGAAAATCACACAAAATGTGCACACCTCACATACCTCTAGCCAGCTACTCTACCATATCCATATATAGGATTGGTCACACACCTCCCATAAGAAGGTGATGCCAAGTGTCCCTTGCTTAGGTGGCCACTAACTTTGTGATAATTGAATTCAATTGAAGCACAAATTTCATCTAATAAAATATTTTGCAATTAAATTCTAATTATTATTAAATGAACTCTTCATTTTATAATTCTTCCAAAAATTATCTCTCCAACTTAGTTAAATTAAACACCTTAATTTAATTTATAATTGTTTAACTTAACTCTTAAATCAAAGCACTTAACAATTTAAATTAATCAAAATTAACTCAACCTTTAAATTAATTTTGACCAATTGATAGTCATGTGACATCAATTAATTAAAATTAAATTAATTGATCTTAATTTAAATCTTAAATTAATATGACAAATTTAACAATTAAATTGATCAAATCAAAATAACTACAATTTCGCCTCCCCCAAAATCAATTTTTGTGTGTGGCACATTAGGTTTCACCATTCATTGGACGTGGGCTAACAACTCCTTGTGACTTTTGAAATATCAAATATTCATTTTAGTTTAAACTCCTTTAAACTAAGCAACTCAATTCAACTAATCTCATTAATTGAAGAATACCCAATCTCTATGGTCGAGTCCAACCTCAAGCCCATTGAGCCCTACTAATTGACCAAAATGAATGCTCATGAAGAGCTATTCAAGCATTACGTGTGTCATGCAAATATAGTCATTTTGTCTTCTATCTTTTGAAAGATTCCTAGGCAAGATATTTGTTGGCTCCCTAATAGCTTCGATACTATGTTTCTATTCTTAATGTTTGATTCCCTTTGTGACCTCACTTTTGGAAACAGCTTCCTAAATTATCACATCACTTTGCACAATAATTTCTTGTAATCGATCATTATAGAACACATAGGAGATGCACTCACCCATCACAAAGATGATGAGTCGAATTCCATCTTGGATCACACAAACCTCTATGCCAAGTAGTTAATACCCAATCTCAACCTGAAAGACCCACTAGGTGGTCAAGGAAGAATCAAAGCATAAGGAGCAAACATAAGGTTACTGTGGATCCTCAAGTCAAAGGACTAATAATACGCACTAGTGAAAGTAGGAGAATTAGCCATTGCCGACTTGTCACTATGGCTATCTAGTAGATTCTCTGGTAGGTCTTTAGTACCTTATTCTCTAACGGGCACTTATTAACATGCACCAATATCTCATACAGTTGTTCACGGAATGGAGTAATCTCCAACCCTTGGATTTATGCATTTTTTAGTGCAAGTCTATCCGAATCTTAGATGTCATATCTCATAAGATCCTATGACATAAAAGATCTAAGATCATGACTGTGTGAGACTTATTCCATGGTCACCAAACCAAGTCCCAAAGTCATAAGAGATCCAAGGGCTTAATCCAAATTCTAGTGAAGTGAAACAAAGCATAAGATAAAGATAGCCATGTAAAGAATATCATTCAATCAAGATTGTACCAAGAGTGAAATAGTTTACAAGGCCAATTTCATTGTCTTGCAAGGCACTATTCCAACACTCCAACCTATCATATGAATTGAGTACATGGTGATTTTGATAAGTTCTTCAAAAAGAGCAATCATCCAAGCCAATTAAAATCCAAATCCATGCATGAATATGTCTCCAATACGACTTGTAGGTTTGTGTGGCACTATGGTCCAAATATTTTCAAGAAAGCTAATAAAACTAGTCCACACAAGCACTCCAACAATCAAAACATGCATGAAATTCAGATTTGTAAAGGGATAATACCATGGTGATGGCAAAAACAAAGAGCAACAGTTAAACTCTTTTCAATTATCAAATAGGCTCATCACTAGCGCAGTAGGATCACCATCATTTTTCCTTTGGATAGACTTCTCTGTTTAGGCTGAAAATTTTCCTAGAAATCCTCAATGCGTTTTAGATTCTACAGTCCAAATTTAGGCCTATCAAAACTCCATAGGTACTCCAAATAGAGAAAAAAAGGGGCTGCCAGAAACAGCTCCAATCAAAAGCAAAAAGCAACCAAACTAGATTACCTCTAATGCAAACGTCCACACACCAAATCAATGGCCTATTCTCTAAAGAAAGACTGGAAAATACGCAGAGAATGAGGTGAGGAAGATTTGGAATATTGTGGTGGAAGGAGAGGGGAGAAAGAGAGAGTGATAGGAGGCTAACAACTTATATTCCCACTATACAATATTCTTGGGAGAAAATCACACAAATGTGCACACCTCACACACCATATGGCCAGCCATTCCACTATATCTATATATAGGAGTGGTCACACACCTCCCACAAGGAGTTGATGCCAAGTGTCCCTTGCTTAGGCGGCCACTAACTTTCTAATTAGTGAACTTAATTGAAGCACTAATTTCATCTAATGAAATGTCTTACAATTAAATTCTAATTCTTTTTCTTATTAAATGAACTCTTCATTCAATAATTCTCCCAAAAATTATCTCTCCAATTTAATTAAATTAAAACTTTAATTTAATTAATATTCATTTGACTTAATTCTTAAATCAAAGCACTTAATATTTTAAGATTATCAAAATTAACTCAACCCTTAAATTAATTTTGATCAATTGATAGTCATGTAACATCAATTAATTAATATTTAATTAATTGATCTTAATTTAACTCTTAAATTAATTTGATCAATTTAAAATTTAAATTGATCGAGTCAAAATGACTCCAATTTTGCCCCCTCAAAAAAAGGGTGATGAATTCTCTAACTCTTAGAAAATTCACCTTCCTTCAATAGGCCATTTTAATGGCTTCTGTGTGTGACCCATTAGGTTTTACCATTAATTAGAGTTTTAAATATTCACTTTAGTTTAAACTCCCTTAAACTGAACAACTCAATTCAATTAATCTCATTAATGGAAGAGTACCCAATCTCCATGGTTGAGTCTAACCTCAAGCCCAAGGAGCAAAACTAATTGGCTGAAATGAATGCTCTTGAAGGACTATTCTAGCATTACATATACCATGCAAATACGGTCCTTCCAACTCCTATCTCCCAAAAGAGGCTTAAGGCAAGATATTAGTCGGCTCCCTAATAGCCTCAATTCTATATTTTTATTCTTAATGTTTGATTCCGTTGTGTGACCTCACCATTGGAAAACTCCATTTCCAAATTGTCACACCATCTTACACAAGGATTTATGGGAATTGATCATTATAGAATAATAGGAGATGCACTCGTACTTCACAAAGACAATGAGTCAGATTCTTTCCTGGATCTCACAATCCTCCATGTCCAGCAACTTATGCTTAATCCCTTCTCGAGTGGCCCGCTAAGTAACCAGGGATAAGTCAAAGCATAAGGGCTAAACATAAGGTTACCATGAATCCTCAGGTCAAAAAACTAATAATATGTACTAGCGTAAGTAGGAGAACTTGCCACTACCAACATGCCACTTTGACTATCTGGTAGATTCTCTAGACAGGTCTTCAGTACCTTGTTATCTAAAAAGCACTCACCAATATGCATCCATATCTTATATGGGATTACTTATGGAATGGACCAACATCCAACCCTTAGATTTATACATCATTAGTGTAAGTCAATTTAGATCTTAGATGCTATGTCTCATAAGATCGTATGACTTAGAAGATTTAACATCATGATTGTGCAGGACTTATTCCATGTCACCTCCCAATGCGTGACCAAGTCCCATAGTCTTGTGTGATCTATAGGCTACATCCAAATGCAAGTGAAGAAAATAAAGAGCATAAGATAAAGATGGCCATTTAATGAATATTATTCAACCAAGATTGTCTTACAATGAAATAGTTTACAAGGCTAATCAAATTGGCTTATGAGGCACTATTCCAACATTCAATTCTCTATTACCATATATAAAAGAAACTCCTTAATATTTCTTATGTAGTTAAGGATCATTTTCACAACTATTTAGTGACTCTCACCGGGGTTGGTTGTAACTTGCTCTTAACACTTAGCGCATGTGCCACTTTCACCTTATACATTGAATTACTTACATTATGCTATCTATAGCGGATGCGTAAGGTATCCGGGACATTTTTTTACCTCTCTGCCTTAGTCTTTGGGGCCATAGACTCAAAGAGATGAATATTATGTGCCATGGGTAGATACATAAGGTATTGCAGCCATTTTTAAGGTGTATCCTCGAAAAGATATAGACACATTGAAAAAGCTTATCATGGAACATACCAAGTCTAATAAGATACAATTTATCCTCTCAGCTACTCTATAGAGTTGAGGTATGCCAGGTGGAGTCCATTTTGAGAGGGAGTCCCATTCTTTTTTACATAATCCAAGAATTTGATACTTTAGTATTGCCTTCCTCAATCCGATCGAAGAGTTTTAATACTAAGTCCTTTTTACTTTTCTACTTCACACATATACTCTTTAAACCTTTCAAAAGCTTCGAACTTGTACTTCATAAAACACACGTGTCCAAACTGAGTGTGATCATTGGTAAAGGTGATAAAGTAAAAATAGCTTTCTCATGTACTAACTCTTAGCAGACCACACACATTTATATGGATCAAATCCAAAGAACTTATACCTCACTCCAATTGTCCAACAAAAGGAGCCTTGGTCATTTTTTCCTTCAAACAAGATTCACAAGTTGGAAGTTCGTCAATGCCACAAACTTTAAGTTCTTTGAGAGTTTCTATCTTATTCATCTTGTTTTTCAGAGATATACCCAAGTCTTGCATGTCATAGAATAGAATCTTCTTGGATATCTAATTATTACATACTTGATTGAATGTGTATTAGTAAGGGTTGAGAATCTAAAAATGTATAATTCTTTCTTAAGTGTGCCATAAGCAACTAAAGAACCAATTTCTTTAATACCTTCAATTTCTCATTTGATATAGAAAGATCAAATCCTTCACTATCCAACGAGAATTGAGCTATCGTTCTCAACAATATATGGTACATAATAACAAGGATTTAATATAATTATGGAGTTTCCATAAGTCTATCTTATTATACGCCTTTGGCCTAGGTTACAACCTTTGCTCCTTTGCCAAGACGTTGGATCATATCCATACATCACTTGATTTTATTATTCTTTCTATTCTTTATAACAAATTACAAAGATAAGAACCACATGCGATATCATATATCCATGAGGAAGAATATATCTATAACTGCAATTTAATAAAAAACATACTCTTCTCAAGGATGCCAAGGTATTTCTTGCAATACCACTTCTAATGGCCTACCATGCTAAACTAGAAACAAGTAACATCGACTTTATCCTCTATAATGTTCTTAATTTCTCTAGATATGTTTAATAGGTGCTTTCCCTAAGAGGAAGAACTTTTTTTCTTTTTATCTCCCTTTCTAAAACCCCTAGGGCCTATAGACTTGAAGAAGGAAACAAGTGTCAAAGGTTTGCCCTTATCATGGTGGTTTCCTTCTAGATCAACACTTTGATCAATAAAACTCAGTGAGGATGTGAGGATCAAATCCTCATGGAGATCATTGTCCATCACTACATCTAAGTTGAAAAGCTTCTTTAAGCTTAATCATCTTTAGATTGTAGTCAATGATACATGACTTCACACACATCTTAGCTTGAAAAATCTCCTTTGATAATATGAACTTCTCATACCTTATTTGCTTTACAACTCTTGTAAACTTAAACTAAGGTACCATTCATGTATCTTTGAGATTTTTGAAGTTTGTAGATGAAATAATTGGAAAGGTTAATCCTTAACCCAATTCATGAACCTTTCATGTATCTCTCAATATCTATTATAATCCCATTGGATGAAAAGCACTATGATATAGGACATTTATCCATTTCTCAAAATCTAGAAAACTTTAAGGTCTAGTCAAGCATGGAAGTTTGGTTCGGTTAGTTTATTAGTTTCCAAAATAACCTTGAGTGGATTTTAGCCACTCTTGAGATTTCGCAAATCACTAAAGGCGAAAAAGAGAATATAAGTATGTGATTGAATATTGATATTTTGAAAACATGTTTATGATCTTTTAAGCATATTTTTCTCCCATTATTATATCAAATCTTTCACCCCTTGGAAGGAATCAGGAAATCATATATCCTAGTGAGAATCAAGACTCTGAAGACTTGCAAGTGAACCCTCGTGACCATGTGCCATCCATGAACAATCTAAGAATAAGCAACACTTGCTAGTTACATTACATGCAACTCTTGATATACTTTACCTCACTCTTCATCTAGACCTACGACTCGTACAACATCTACACTACTAAGTGTTAAGTCAAACCTAATAATCAAGATTTAATTTAAGATCGTTCCACAACATCCCCCATGATCGAGTGCTAATGTGCGGAAAGAGTTAAATCAAAGGTGTATCGTGTGCTAAGTATATGCTCACAGCTTCTTTTTAAGTGTGACCCCTATGACCAAGTGTCATCACATAAATTCGATAGCATCATCATGGCATATACTATTAGTAGAAGGCATAGTTTAGTTAAAACTCCTTTTAATTTATATCCATTTTGACTTAATATTTTAAAATACTTAGAAATTCTATGTGAGGGGATTTCAGACTTGTTTGCCAAGATCTCACCAATTTTATCTTTTTATTTTGATTTTATATATCCTAATCCATGAATCACATACATCAATAATATATGAAAAGCATAAATAAGTAAATACGCCTAGCATGCTCCTAGGGTAGGATGACCATAAGCCTAACCAAGTGATGCACTTAGAGCTATAGTTGCATCACTTAGTTGATTTTAGGTACGTTGATTAAACTAAGCTATTACATGAGTATATTACTATACATTCATAGGTCTTCAAGACTCCTTAGATCTTCTTTGCTCTTTGTAACTTTTACAAGAGAAAGAAAAGCTCACTCCTAGTGATTCTACTCTCATAACTTTTACAAGATAGAATAAGAGACATGCACATCTCATTTAATACAACCTATTTCAATAACTTTGAAATTAATCATATCAATATTAAAGGCTTGTGATCATCCCTATTCATTTATCATTCATTCAACAATTGAATGAACAATAAATAATCCAAGAATTGACATTCAATTCCAACAATTAAATACTTATCATTTAACCTTTTAAGCTAGATTTTATTAACTTAACTCTTTAAGTTAACTTGACCAATTGATAGTCATGAGGCACCAAATTAAATTAACACTTAATTTTATTGGTCTTAATTTAACTTTTTAAATTAATTAGATCAATTTAACAATTAAATTGATCAAGGCAAGATGACTGAAAATTGTGCCAACTAACTCCCTTAATTTTTAGCCATCTTGGAATTCTTCCAACACTTAGAAAATTTCCCTCAATATTTTGGATTGCCAATTAGATTTTATGTGTGACCTATTAAGTTCTACTACTCATTGGACACAAGCTCATAACCTTTGTGACTTTAGAATATCATATATTCATGTTAGTTTAAATTGCTTTAAACTAACTGACTCAATTCAATTCATCTTTATTAATTAAACAATACCCAATTACCATGGTCAATGTCCAACCACAAGCTAATGAAGCCCAACAATTGGTCGAATGATGCTTTTGGTGAATTATTCTAGCTCTATGCATACCATGTAAATATGGTCGTTTCTTCTCTTATATTCGTGAAAAAGGCTTAAGGCAAGATATTTATCGACTCCCTAATAGTCTCAATGCTATGCATCTATTCTTAATGTTCAATTTTAATTTTGACATCATCTTTGCAAAACCCCTTTTCCAAATTGTCACATTGCCTTGGCAAAAGACTCTTTGGAATCGATCATAATAGAACGTATAGGAGATGCACTCGCTCTTCATAAAGACGAGGAGTTAGCTCCTATTTTAGATCTCATAAACCTCCATGTCTAAGTAGCACATGCCCAATCACCATCGGAACACCCACTAAGTGGTTAAGATAGAGTTAAAGCATAAGGACCTAAACTAAGGACGACAACCGAGTGGGTTGAAGGTGAGGAGATACTCTCCTATCGCTGTCCCTCGATCCCTATCATGGGGAATTTTTTGCCTCTATCCCCATTCCCCAAACCCCCATGGGGATCCCCAAAATTAGTCCATTTTTTTTATTTTATGTATACAATAGACTAAAAAATAAAGAATAACCTCTATGCACATGATTAAAATAGCTCTAAGTCATAATTTCAAGCACAATCAATTTTCAACAATAACATATTTTTAGTAACAAATTCAAAAATTTTGTATATTTCCAGCAACAAATAGCATTGAATGTGGTACTATTCAATCAAAATTTTATATCAAGTGTAAGTTTATTCGAAGTTTAGATGCCATGTCACATAAGATTCTATGACTTGAGATATTTAAGATCACAACTAAGTCAAACTTATTCCATGATCAGCACCTAGTGTGTGACCAAGTCCCACAGTCTTGTGTGTTCTTGGGGCTTCAACTATAGGCCAGTGATGTAATAAAAGCATAAGATAAAGATGGCAATTTATAAGAACATCATTCAATCAATATTGTATTACAAGTGAAATAGTTTTTCATGCCAATCTTATAGGCTTGCGAGGCACTATTCTAACAAATTGAACGGCATACATTATGCTACCAATGGCTGATGCATAAGGTATATGGGACATTCTAAGTCTCTCATTTTCAGTCTTCGGAGCCATAGACTTGAAGAGATAAAGATCGTGTTCCATAGGGATGAATCCTCTCTTGAATTCTTCTATACTAAACCACTTTAGTATTTTATCAATATATGGTGTTAGGGAAAGCCACAACATCCTCCTCATTCTATCTCTATAGATATGTATTTCCAATATGTATGATACTTCTCCTAAATTCTTCATGGAGAATTAAGTAGATAACCATACTTTAGTACACTTTAAAATTGCTTCTCATTCCCAATGAGAAGAATGTCATCGATTGTATAGTACTCCCATTAGCCTTCTTATACATATAAGGTTCATACACATTTTTGAAAAAGCTAAATGATTTGATTGTCTTTTTAAAATGTATTTTCCAACTTTAGGACATTTGTTTTAGCCCATAAATAGATCTCCTGAATTTGCAAACTTTTTGCTCATTTTTTTTTTATGTAAAAACTTGTGGTTGCTCTATATAGATTTCTTCTTAGATGTTTCCACTAAAGAAAGCAATATTCACATTCATTTGCCATATCTCATAGTCATAATATATAGTTATGGTAAGTAAAATCCTAATGGACTTAAGCAATGAAATCGTTGAAAAAGTTTTCTCGAAATCAATACTAGGTCTTTAAGTATAACCCTTTGCCCTTATTCACAACTTAAAAGTCATTACGTCTCCATTGACTCCTAACTTTTGCTTATAGATCTACTGCAACCAACAGGTACTATACCCTTTTGTGTATCTACCAAAGTCTATACTTTGTTAAAATACATGGAGTCCATTTTAAATTCATGGCATCAAGCTAATATCTCAAGTCCATGTCCAATAAAGCTTTTTCATAAGTCTTTCGATTGCTATTTGATTGGCTTGTCTCATAAAGAAATTGAACCTTTTAGGTTCCTTCTTGATTTAACCTGACCTTCTTAGAGGTTTTGTCCAAAGCTCTTGTTGCTCACTTGTTTCCACCACTTGTGGGATTTCATGATCATCTTGAACTTCATCAAGTTCAACAACACCACCATTTCTATTTAATAGAAATTATTTTCCCAAAAGTTGGTGTTTATCAAAACAAACACCTTTTGTTCCAAGCAATCATAAAAGTAATAATCCAAAAACTCTCTTAGGCATCCCACAAACTTACACAAGATGGATCTACTATACAACTTGTCTCCCATTGACTGCTTGATGTAAGCGAAAGAGCCCAAAATATTTAAGAAAGGTTAATAAAGTGTTTTGCCATTCCACATTTCATGTGGCATTTTTGGTAATAAATTTGAGGGTAACATATTAAGTGGCCTCACCATTATATCTAAGGCATATCACAAAAAGGATATAGATGCATCAAAAAAAGGTACAATTTCTCCTTTTGTGTACTCCATTTGAAGGTTTGTGTGGCACTAGGGTCCAAATATTTTCAAAAAGGCTAAATACACTAGCCCACATAACACCACAAGGATATAGACAAGCATAGGATTCAAATTTAGAAAATGAAAATACCTAGGTGAAAGTAGAAAATTCAAAGAGCAAGAGTCAAACTCTTTCCTACCGTTAAATAGGCTCTTCACCGATGTAGTAGGATCACCACCATTTTTTCCTTGGATAGACTACTCAGTTTACATTGAAATTTTAACTAGAACTCCTAAACCCTTTGAAGATTCTGCATTCCAAATTTCAAGCTAATCAGAACTCTAGAGGTACTCCAACCAGAGGCAAAAATTGGCTATCAGAAATAACTCTTATCAAGAGCAAAAAACAACCAAACTAGATTGCCTATAATACAAAAATCCACACACCAAATTAAGGGCCTATTCTCTATAGAAAGACTGGAATATCTACTAAGAATAAGAGAGAGAAGGCTGAGAATATTGTGGTGGAAGAAAGAGGGAAAACGAGAGAGTGTTGGGAGACTAACAACTTAGATTCCCACTACACAATATTATTGGGAGAATATCACTTGAAATATTGCTCAACTCATGCCTCATTTGGCTAGCCAATCTCTATATCTATATATAAAACTGGTCACACACCTCCTTCAAAGGGGTGATGCCAAGTGTCCCTTACTTAGGTGGCCACTAACTTTGTGATTAGTGAATTTAATTGAAGCACACTTTCATCGAATGAAATATCGTACAATTAAATTTTAATTCTAATTATTATTAAATGAGCTCTTCATTTAATAATTCTCCCAAAAATTATCTCTCCAAATTAATTAAATTAGACACTTTAATTTAATTAATAATCATTTGACTTAACTCTTCAAATGCTTAATGTTTTAAGCTAGTCAAAATTAACTCAACCGTTAAATTAATTTTGACCAATTGATAGTCATGTGACATCAATTAATTAACCTTTAATTAATTGATCTTAATTTAAATTTTAAATTAATTTGATCGATTTAACATTTAAATTGATCAAGTTAAAATGACTACAATTTCACCTCTTCTAAAAAAATGGTCATGAATTTTCTAACAGTTAGAAAATTCACCTTTCTTCCATAGGCCATTTTATTGGTGTTTGTGTGTGAGGTTCTACCATTCATTAGACATGGGCTCACAACTCTATATAACTTTATAATATTAAATATTCACTTTAGTTTAAACTTCTTTCAACTAAGCAACTCAATTCAATTAATCTTATTAATTGAAGAGTACCCAATCTCCATGGTCAATGTCCAACCTCAAGCCCATGGAGCCCAACTAGTTGGCTGAAATGAATGCTCTTGAAGAACCATTCTAGCATTACACGTACCATGTAAATACAGTCCTTTCGTCTTTTATCTTTCGAAAGAGGCCTAGGGTAAGATATTAGTCGGCTCCTTAATAGCCTCAATACTATATTTCTATTCTTAATGTTCAATTTCATTGTGTGACCTCACCTTTGAAAAACTCCTTTTCCAAATTGTCACATCACTTTGTACAAGAATTTTTGGGAATTGATATTTATAGAATACATAGGAGATATACTCACCCTTTACAAAGATAAGGAGTCAGATTCTTTCTAGGAAACCTCTATGTCCAATAAATCATGCCCAATCCCTACCTAAATGGCCCACTAAATGGCCAGGGAATAGTTCTAATTGGTTGCAAGTGGATCTATAAGTAAGAGCTTGGGGTAGATGGAGAAGTGGTGATTTTTAAAGCATGACTAGTGGTAAAAGATTACTCTCAAAGACTTAGTATTGATTTTGAGGAAACTTTTTCACCAATTGTTATGCCTGAGTCCATTCAGATTCTACTTACTATACCTGCATGTTATAACTATGAGATATGACAAATAGATGTGAAAATCACTTTCCTCAATGGTGACATTAAAGAAGAAGTTTATATGGAGCAACCACAAAGTTTTACATCCAAATAGAGTGGGCAAAAGGTTTGGAAACTCCAGAGATCCATTTATAGACTCTGATTGGCATCTTGAACTTAGAACATACATTTTGATAAGATAGTCAAATTGTTTAACTTTAAAAAAGGTGTATGAACCTTATGTGCACAAAAAGGCTAGTGAAAGTAACGTACAGTTTATTGTGCTTTATATCAATAGCATTTTTCTCATTGGGAATGAGGTAGGAATGTTAGAGTGAACTAAAGCAATGTTATCTACAAAATTCTCCATGAAAAACTTGGGAAATGCATCCTACATATTGGAAATATGTATCTATAGAGATAGATCATGGAGGATGCTGGGGCTTTCCCAAATCCCGTACATTGAACATGATACTAAAGAGGTTTATATGGAATAATTCAAGAGAAGATTCCTCCTTTTAGGACATGATCTTTCTCTAGGTCTATGGCTCCTTAGATTATCAACGAGAGACATAGAATATCTTACATACCTTATACATCCACAACATAGAGCATAATTATATGCCATTCAATGTACAAGATCGAATGTGGCACACTTGATAAGTGTTACTAGTAGATTCCAATCCAATCTTAATGAATATCACTGGAAGACTGTTAAAATAATCCTTAAGAAGGACTAAAAACTAGTTTTTAGTATATAGCAATGGAGAATTGAAACTCGTTGAGTTTTTAGATACTAGCTTCCAATCTAATATAGATGACCTAATATCCACTTTTGGAAATATATTTTACCTTAATGGCAACATGGTGTGTTGGAAGAGTTCTAACTAGACACCATGGCCTAGGTAATCACTAAGGTGAAATACTTTGTGGTTTTAGAAACCTTAAAGGAATGAGTTTGGATAAAACCTTTATCGAAGGGTTGGATATATTGTTAAGCTTGCTTCAGCCTACAAATGTCTTTAGAAGACAATTTAGGACTTGAGCCAAGATCTCATCAGTGATCCAAAAATATTAAATGTGTTATCATTTGATATATAATATCAATTGATAGAGGTGACAACTAAGTGGATAAAGTTGCCTCATAAGAGAATACAGTAGAACCACTATATTAACCCATAAAGGCTAAAGGTTTTTGGAGGACATCTTATGAAAATGGATCTTAAGGCCTATGGCATTAGCTTTAGGGCAAATGGGAGATTGTTGGAGTAGTGCCCTACAAACCAAAGAGATTAGCCATGTGTAAACTATTTCCTAGTAAAATAATCTTAATTGAATAATATTTTTATATGGCTACCTTCATCTTATACTTTATTATACATCATTTGCATTTGGATAAAACCCTTCAATCACTAAAGGACTTAGTTTGGTGATCATGGAATAAGTCTTACATGATCATGATCTTAAATCTTACAAGTCATAGGATCTTATGAGATAGGGCATCGAAGATCTAATAAACTTGCACTAGCGATGCATAAATCTAAAGGTTGGAGATTGCTCTATTTCAAGAGCAACTGTAAGAGATACAGATGCACATTAGTGCGTGCTTATTTGAGAATAAGGTAATAAAGACCTATCAGAGAATCCACTAGATAACCAGAGTGGTAAGTTGGTAATAGCTAGTTTTTCTGCTTATGCTAGTGCATATTATTAGTCCTTTAACTTAAGGATCCATGGTAATCTTGTGCTCGATCCACATGCTTTGACTCTTTCTTGACCACCTAGCTGGTCTTTTACGTTGAGATTGGGTATAAGCTACTTAGCATAGGAATTTGTGAGATCCAAGATGGAATTCAACTCTTTATTATTATGGTAGGTGAGTACATCTCCTATGTGTTCTATGATGATCAAATTCCAAAACTTCTTGCATAAGGTGGGGTGATAAGTTGGAAAAAGAGTTTTTCAAAGGTGAGGTCACACAATAGGGATCGAACATGAAGAATATAGACATAGTATCAAGGCTAATTGGGGGCTAACAAATATCTTGCCTTAGACCTCTTTCGGGAGATAGGAGACAAAAGTACTGTATTTGCATGGGACGCATTGAGCAATGATGGTTCTCTAAAATATTCATTTTGATCAATTAGTTAGGCTCCATGGGTTTGAGGTTGGACATCAACCATGGAGATTGAGTATTCTTCAATTAATGAGATTAATTAAATTGAGTCAGCTTGTTTAAAAGGATTTTTAAACTAAAATGAACATAAGATATTTAAAAGTCACAAGGAGTTGTGAGCCCACGTCCAATAAATGGTAAAACCTATTGGGTCATGCACAAAATCTATTCACTTTCCTAATTGATGGAAAGAATTTTCTAAAATGTTGGAAAATGATGTCTCTTAATGGACAGATTTTTGGGGCCAAGTTTAAAGGTCAATTTTGGCTTGATTGATTGAAGCATTAAATTAATCAATGAATTTAAGAGTTAAGTATGGAGTTAATTATATGGTGCCAACATGACCATCAATTGGTCAAGTTAACTTAAAGAGTTAAGTTAACAAATTAAAATGCAAGTAATTAACTGAAGAAAGTTAAGCTAGTTTGACTTCAAGAGTTAAGTTAAAGGATAATTAATTGAATTAAAGAGTTTAATTTGATTAATTAGGAAGAATGAATTTTGGAAAGAAGACTCAAATGAGTTTTGAGTTGGCATCGTAATAAATTTAAAGATTCCAAATGTAATTAAAATGCAAGTAAAATTCAAATGAAATTAGGATTCAAATTTTACCACCTAAGCATTCCCATTGGTTGCCCCCCATCATAGAGGAATGTGTGATCCCACCTTCACATCACACTATTCCACATCGATATATAGATATAGAGAAAAGGCTAGCTAAATCAATGCATATTGGTGTGAGGAATTAAATTTTTCATTTTTCCCTCCAAAACATTTGCAAGCTAGCATTTCATGTGTTTAAAGCTAAGCTTCTTTCTTCATCTTCCTACCCCAAATTTGGCTGCCACCATAAGCAAATCTATAATGTCACTCTAACTCATAAACTAGAGATTTAGAAAGATCTCATTGGTGTGTGTAACTTTACAATAGAGGTAAGGCATGTAACATGCCTATTTTTGGAGATCTACCTACTCGAGGTCTGCTTTGCAATTTTTTCCAGGGAGTTCTGGATGGACAATTAATCTGGAATTTTAACAGGAATTTATAAAAGGTATTGTCTACTTTATCTATTTTTTTAGAATTTTTTGAGGTGATTTGATAGGGCGAATGTTGCATTCTTCTGGCTGTGCCACAAGTAGGTAGATTCTGGAACCAGTGAAGTGTTCACTTGATACTCCTTAAATTTGCTGATCAAAGTAATCCTCTATCTAAATTTGAATCATAGACATGATTAGATCCTTGATTTTTCTTGTAGGCACTAGTTACTTTCATGTTTTAAAGTTTTGATATTAGATCCTAGTGCTTTATTAGCCTTCAGGATCCTCTGGTCAAAGGACTAATAATATGTACTAGCATAGCCAAAAAAACTAGCCACTACCAACTTGATACTATGACTATCTTATGGATTCTCTAATGGGTCTTCAATGCCTTATTCTCTAACAAGCATGCACTAATATGCATCCATATCTCATACAGTTGCTCATGGGATGGAGCAATCTCCAACTCTTGGATTTATGCATTATTAGTGCAAATCTATCTAGATCTTAGATGCCCTATCTCTTAAGCTCCTATAACTTGGAAGATTTAAGATCACAATCGTGTGAGACTTTTTCCATGGTCCCCAAACCATGTCTTGGAGTCATAGGTGATCTAAAAGCTTTATCTAAATACTAGTAAAGTGAAATAAAGCATAAGATGAAGATGATTATATAAAGAATATCATTCAATCAAGATTGTATTGCGAGGAAGTAGTTTTTACAGGGCCAATCTCATTAGCTGCAGGATACTATTCCAACATTTAGTACCTATCAATTGCAAATGGATCTATAAGTGAAAACTTGGAGTTGATGGAAAGATAATGACCATTAAGGTGCAATTAGTGGCAAAGACTTATACTCAATGACCCAGTATTGATTTCATGAAAACTTTTTAATCGATCACAATGCCTAAGTCTATTAGGATTTTACCTATCATGGTCACAGATTATGACTATTAGATATGACAAATAGATGTGAAAACTATTTTCCTCAATGAAAACATTCAAGAAGAAATATATATGGAGCAACCACAAGGTTTTACGCCTAAAGAGAGTAAGCAAAAGGTTTGCAAACTTGAGATATCTATTTATAGGCTTAAACAAACCTCCCAAAGCTAGAACATATGTTTTGATAAGACAATCTAATCATTTGGCTTTGTCAAAAATGTGTATAAACCTTATGTGTACAAAAAGGCTATTAGGAGTAGTATATAATTTATTGTGCTTTACATTCATGGCATTCTTGTCATTAGGAATGAGAGAGAAATGTTAGAGTATGCTAAAGCATAGTTATCTATTCAATTCTCTAAGAAAAATTTGGAAGAAGTGTCCCACGCATTATGAATACATATCAATAGAGATAGATAAAGAATGATACTAGGGTTTCCTGTAACACCATACATTGACAAGATACTAAAGAGGTTTAGTGTGGAAGAATCCAAGAGGGGATTCCTCCCCATGAGATACAATCTTCATCTTTCCAAATCTATGGCCCTTAAGCCGACAAAGAAAGACTTAGAATGTCCCATATACCTTATGCATCCGTCATAGGTAGCATAATATATGTCGTTCAATGTATAAGGCCAATGTGGCGCATACTTTAAATGTTATGAGCTATTTCCAATATGACCTTAGTGAATGTCAATAGATGACCATTAAAGCAATCCTTAAGTACTTGAGAAAGACTAAGGACTTGCTTTTGGTATATGGCAATAGATAATTGAAACTCAAGGGGTTTTTGAATTCAAGTTTCTAATCTAATATAGATAACCTAAAATCCACTTTTAGATTCATATTTTACCTCAATGGTGGTGTGGTAAGTTGTAAGAGTTACAAACAAGACACCATGGGCAATTCAACCATAGAGGCAGAATTTATTACGACTTCAGAAGCTACAAAGAAAGCTATTTGGATGAAAAACTTCATCCAAGAGTTGGAAGTTGTGCTTAGCATTGTTTAGCTAATAGTTATCTTCCGTGACAACAACGAGATGGTAGCATAAGCTAAAGGGCGAATATCACATCAATGATCCAAGCACATTTTAAGGCCACATCACTTGATCTAGGAGATCATTATTAAAGACGACATCCAAATGGAGAGAGTTACCTCAAAAAATAATATAGTAGATTTACTGATTAAACCCCTATCACAAAAGAGCTTTAAAGGATATTTTGAGAAGATAGGTCTTAAGACTATGGGGAATTAGCTTTAGGGTAAGTGAAAAATTGTTGGAATAGTACCCCACAGCCAATTAGATTTTCATGCAAACTACTTCACTTGTGATACAATCTTGATTAAATAATACTCATTATATATGGCCGTCTTCATATTACGATTATTTTCCTTCACTGGCATTTGGTTGAAGCACTTAGATGACACAAAATTACTAGACTTGTTCATGCACTAGGTCATGATCATGAAATGAATCTTACACAGTTGTGATCTTAAATCTCCAAGTTATAGAATATTATGAGATAGGACATCTAAGATTTGGATTGACTTTCATTAATGAAGCATAAATCCAAGGGTTGGATATTACTATGTTTAATGAGTAAATCATGTGAAACATAAGTTCATGTTAATGGGTGCTTGTTAGAAAACAAGCTCACTGAAGACCAGCCCGGAGAATTCAGTAGATAGATGTAGTAGCAAGTTCTCTAGCTTATGCTTGTGCATATAATTAGTCCTTTAACTTGAAGATCCATGGAAACCTTATATTTAGGTCTTCATGCTTTGACTCTTCCTTAACCACTTCACTGGTCTTTCAGATTGAGTTTGGGTATGAGCCATTTAGATATAGAGATTTGTGAAATCCAAGTTAAGATCTGACTCCTTGTCATTGTGAAGGGCTAGTACATCTTCTACTACAATTCTTTTATCCTACTCATTAGATTGGGAGTAAGCGCCATGTGCATTGATAGGGGGTGTGGCATAAGGGGCCTCCTTTATATTAACGCAGTTGACAATATTTGCTAACTTAACATTTCATTCATTCTTTAACCTTTTTAAATAGCTTATTTGGTTAGTATAGTGAAACATGTATGTAGTAGAGCAAATTGCCATGCTTATTAAAAAGGGATATGTGGCAGTGGCCACTTCTCAATTTTGTCATTATTTGAACCTCTTGATTTTGTGCCAAACATCTTTTTGTTGTATTGTGATAACTTAATTGATAAATTCTATTTTATTCTTCATTAAAGGAAGTGCCAAAATCTAAGTCCCACCTGTGTTGATAGGGTGTGGGAAATTGAGGCAACCTTTAAAATCTCGTACGCTTAAATTTGACCATGAAAAGGCATTAAAATATACAACTTCTCCTTATTGGTATGGCCAGTGCTAGGTTTAGATTAAAGGTTTGACATCATGACTTGTCTAATTTGATATGCCTCTCATAATAATTTAATCTAATCATCTCATGGTTCATATGACAGTTCAATATGATTCGAATATATATGATTTGTAATGCATTTATTTCTATATGATCATAATAAGATTTTACTATGTAAAATGAGTCATCCTAACATAGTTTTATCCTATTTATAACATTTTTATTACTTTATTAACTTCTGCTGCAAAATAATCTCTATACAAGTAATTTATTTCAATTTCTATCACTAAGTCATTTGGATTCACCCTCATCAATTCTATTTATATAGATGACACTAGAATGGTTGAACTAGAAGGAGAATTTTTGGGTTAGAGTAAGAAGAAATTACATTTTCTTTAAGTTCAAATGTATCCAAATCAATATGTTTTGTATGTACATAATATGACTTATATCCATAGCTATATTAGTGTCATTTCTAGGTATCAATATGTGTCTATTCATCAATAACTAGAGATAAATTTAGATTTTTGCATAAGGAACGTTAATTATAAGTTACTTTTGGTTAATTTGATTCACCATTTTTTTTTCTTTGTTAATTGTTCTTAACATTGACTCTTGAAGGGAAAGTCTCCCTTAAAGGGTAAGTGCTGCATTTAGGTGGCTTAGGGACCTTTGGTCCACCACATGAATGGGAAAAAGCATCTTTTATATTGATTTTTCTAGTTTATTTAATTTTTATTTTTAAAGATAATTATCATTAATTGTTTGTTTAGGTAGTTGGAAATTTTTTTATTGCTCACCCATTCCATGTAGTTCAACCTCGGTCTCATCAAGATTTATTAATTATGATCTATTCACTTGTGGTATACCATTTCAAGTTGCATATATTTAATTTTGAATGTTCTGAATCGACATCTTGAAAATTGTGCTAGTCATTGATTATTTGAAGAATTATGTACTTCAATTTGATGGGTCTCTATCAAACATCAAGTGAAATAACTAGCTAATGCATTATTGGAAGCATATAAACTCCGAAGTTGATTCAAACTTGATTGGAAACCTAATAGAATCATCCATTAAAGTTATTCTCCAACAAGCATCCATGACTGCACATTACCATCACACACCAAGGCCAATGAAACATACATATATCCCACATACTTTACATACTCTTAGGAGTCCCTATATATAGGATGCTTTCTATAGGAGCCGGCTACCTTACTCTTTGATTTTGCTCTCATTTTGCTTTGTTTTCAAGAACCTTTTTGATTTCTTTCATTGTTAACAAAGCTTCGTATTCTTCCTTTCTTTTTTTTTATCTTCCTTATAATCCTATAAGTTTGAAGCAACAAGCCCATAGAGCCCAACTAATTGGTTGAAATGAAGATGTAATGATGAACTGTTCTAGCTACACGCTTACCATGCAAATATGGTCATTTCATCTCCTATCTCCTGAAAAAGGCCTAGGGCAAGATATTTGTTGACATCTCAATAGCCTCAATTAATATGTTTCTAATTCTAATATTCGATTCCCCTTTATGACCTCATCTTCAAATAATTCCTTTTTCAAATTATCATACTATCGTGTGCAAGATTTCTTGGAATTAGTCATTATAGAATATATAAGAGATGCACTTGCCTTTTACAATAATGAAGAGATGGATCCCATCTTGAATCTTACAAACCTCCACATCTAAGTAGCTCATACAAAATCTCAATCAAAATAACCCACTATGTGGTCAGTGAAGAGTCTAAATATGAGGACGTAAACACAAGGTTGCCATAGAACCTCAAGTCAAAAGACTAATTATATGCACTAACATAAGCTTGAGGCTTGCCATTACCAACTATCTATTGGATTCTTTAGGTGAATCTTCAATGAACTTATTATTTAACAAGCACCCACTAACATGCACCCAGGTCTAACATGGATTGCTTATAAAATGAAGTAATATCTAACTCCTTGGATTTATCCATTATTAGTGCAAATCTATCTAAATCTTAAATACTACATCTCATAAGATTCTATGACTTGAAATATTTTAAAATCTTGACTATAGAGACTTATTTCATGACCACTATCCAGTGTCTAACCAAGTCCTATAGTTACAGTGTGATTTTAGGCCTTCAATCAAATGCCAGTGAAATAAAACAAGCATAAGATGAAGATGGTCATTTTATATGAATATCATGTAATCAAGATTATGTCATAAGTGAAATAGTTTACATGCCAATCTAATTATCTATGAGATATTATTCCAACAATTTCTCACTTACCCTAAAGTCAATTTTGTGTAGCCTTAAGGCTTATTTCTTATGATGTCCTTCAAAGACCTTTTATATTAGGGATTTTGTCACTGGATCTACTATCTCTTCTGAGACTGCCTTCACCACTCTGATGTCGCCCCTATCAATGATCTTTCGAATTGATTTATAATGCCTCAAAATATACTTGGATAACTGATAAGATCTTAGCTCTTTTGCTGATGAATTACTCCATTATTGTCAAAAAAGACAATAATTGGCTTAGCAATGCTAGGTACTACCTCTAACTTTTGGATAAAGTTTTTCATCTATACACCCCCATTTACAATTTCCAATGCTACAATATACTTTACCTCGGTGGTAGAATCAGCTGTGGTGCCTTGTTTGGAACTTTTCCAACTCACCATGTCGCCATAGAGGCAAAATATAAATCCTAAGGTGGATTTGAGGTCATCTTCATTGGATTGAAAACTAGAATCTGAAAACCCCTCAAAATTCTCCATGGCCATATACTAGTACCAAATCCTTAGTTCTTCTCAAGCTCTTTAGCATTGCTTTTATGGCTATCTAGTGATGTTCACTAGGGTCAACTTAAAAGTGGCTCATAATTCTTAAAGCGTGTGCTACATCCAGCCTCGTATATTGAATAGCGTACATTATGCTCCCTATGGTAGACATATAAGGTATGTAACACATTTTTTTTCTCTTGTCATCAGTTTTAGGGGCTATAACTTGAAGTGACATCGACCATGTCCTATAATAAGGAATCCCTTCTTGAATTTTTTCATACTAAACTTATTTAATATCTTTTCAATATATGGTGTTTGGAAAGGCCCAACATCCACTTTTATCTATCTCTATAGATCTACATTCCAAACATGTAGGATGCTCATCCTAAATTCTTCATGGAGAATTGTGAAGATAACTATGCTTTTGTACATTCTAATATTTCTTTCTCATTCCCAATGAGAAAAATGTCATTGACATAAAGTAGAATAAATTGTATACTATTCCCATTAGCCTTTTCATACACACAAAGTTCATACACATTTTTAATAATGCTAAATAATTTAACCATCATGTCTGTATGTTCCAACTTTAGAATGCTTGTTTAAGTCCATATGTGGACCTTTTGAGTTTGTAAACCTTTTGCTCATTTGCTCTGGGAGTAAAACCTTGTGGTTGCTCCATATAGATTTCATCTTTAATGTTTCCATTGAGGAAAGTGGTTTTTACATCCATTTGCTATATCTCATAGTTATACTATATAACTATGGCAAGCATAATCCTAATGGATTTAGGCATAACGACTAATGAAAAGGTTTTCTAAAAATTAATACCGAGCTTTGAGTGCAACCTTCTATTACTAGTCTCACCTTAAAGGTTGTTACCTCTCCATTAACTCCTAGCTATTGATTATAGATCCACTTGTAACCAATGAGTACTATACTGTCGAGTGGATCTACCAAAGTTTATACTTTTTTGGAGTACATAAAGTCTATTTTGGATTTCGTGGCCTCTAGCTAATGTCCCAAATCTATGTCCAACATGGCTTTCTCATAGGTTTTCGAATCACTATCCACTTGACATGTTTCATGATGGAATCCCAACCTTTTGAGTTATTTCTAAACTCAGCCCGATCTTTTAAAAAGTTATGTGCTAGGCTTTGATGTTCACTTGTTTCTACCACTTGTGGGATTTTATGGTCATCTTGAGCTTCGTCAAGTTCAATATGCTTTTCCTATCTAATAGATATTTCTTTTCTAAAAAGATGGAATTCCTTGAAACAAACACCTTTTGTTTTGAGGAATCAAAGAAATAATATCCTAAAGACTCTCTTAGGTATCTCAAAATTGTACAAAGTAAATCTTGCATCCAACTTGTCTCCTACTAGTCCCTTGATGTATATAGGGGACCCCAAAACTCTTAGAAAGGGCTAAGAAGGTGCTTTGCCATACCATATCTCATGTGGTGTTTTTTAAAGGTTTGTGTGGCACTAGGATCCAAATATTTTCAAAAAATATTGAATAAACTAGCCCACACAACACCACAAGAATCTTGACATGCAACAAATTCAAATTTAGAAGAGGAAAATACCTTAATGATAATAGGAAATGAAGAGCAAGAGAAAACTCTTTCCAACCATCAAAGAGGCTCTTCACCAGCATAGCAGAATCACCATTGATTTTCCCTTAGATGGACTTCTTCATTTTAGCTAAAATTTGTATTGAAACTCCTCAACCATTTGAAGATTCTACAACTCAAAATTTAGTCCAATAAAAACACCAAAAGTACTCCCAAAATAAGCAAGAATAGGCTGCCAAAAACTATTCCAATCAAGAGCAAGAGCAACCAAAATAAATTACCTCTAATGTAAAAGTCTACACACCAAATCTATGGCCTATTCTTTTCAGAATAGCTAGAATATCTGTAGAGAATAAAGGAAGAAAGGCTAGGAATATGGAGGTGGTGAGTGGAGGGAGTCGAAGAGAATATTGGAAGGCTAACAAAGTTAGGTTCCTACTACACAATATTATTGGGAGAAAATCATACTAAGCATGCACACTTCTACCAAATGGTTGGCCACTCTCCTATATCTATATACAAGAGTGGTCACACACCATCCTCAAGGAGG